>CM063604.1:17922632-17939146 GCA_032356905.1 Salix exigua
TTTATTATGCATTTATTGTGATAATTAGTGTAATATTTATCTTTATTTTTAGTCTATTATTGGTGTAATAAGTGTAATAAGGAACCCCCGATTATGTTGAATTAAAACATGAAAAGTCAACAAAAGTCAACTGTAATGAGCTCAAGAACATGCAATGTTCAGATTCAAATCTGGAATTTTCAGAAAATGAAGAACACGGGAAGAACACAATGAAACTGAATTCTGTTTTAATTAGGGACAGAATCAACGTGAGGGTACTGCCATCCCTCTTCTTTATTTATAACTTCTTGTACATGATTTAGCAAAAAATCAAACTAAACTTAATCCTAATCAGCTAATTGATCCTAATCAGCTAATTGATCAACATGATCTTTATTTTAAGATAAACTCAAGCTAGTACTAAGCTAAGCTAATACGGATAATTAAATACATAATCTTCAGTCTTCAAACTTCAATCTTTATTGTCGAAATCTTCACTGTCTGCAGCATGCATTTCACCATGCAGCAGCCTTAAGTCCATGCAATTCAACAGATTATGCATGATTGAGAGAGATGTGGATGCTAAAATGACACTCAAGATGAGTTTATCCTGTCAGATCTAATGGGTCTTGCAGAGTTCATTTGCATCGGTGCCAGCAGAAAAGAGACACCAGAGGGTGTCTACGACAAAGTCAAGTAGGTCATACACAATGAGTGCTTCAAATTGAGCACACCATTGATGAACGGTAGAGGGAGTTAATTTTTCAATGATATGGACAGTGATGTTAAATGCAATGAATTATTTATCTATTGTAGAAGGAGATTGGGTATTGAGATTGAAGTTTGGATTTTGTTCAGCGAAAGACATGGTGATGAGTTGGATCAATGACTCATTGGTGGATCAATGTTTAAATTTCATTGACAAAATTTTCCCACACACATTTTATTGATGAAAGTTCTAATATATATACAGGCTAATGAAGATTTAATTTAGCAACTATATAAATGCTTGAGGCTAAACCTAAACCTAAGCTGCTGTTACAATATACAATTCCTGAAACATCTCAATGATGGATTAATGACAGAATACTTAACAAAATGAAAGAAAAAAAAAGTCATAGCTCCATAGGACTTTTGAGGCCATGAAGGGCAAAGTAGAATGCAAAACATTGAATCTTATTTTCATTTTGGATAATAAAAAAATATGGCATGCATGTGTAATGGAAGTTGCAAATTAGATCAGGATAACCTTTTATAAGTCAATGGTTCTAAACTAATTATTATTGCTGAAGAAACTCCACTCAATTTTCTAATCTGAAATTGCTGTCTGTTGTCGATAGCATTGACCTCTTGTTCTTTTATCTCAAAAAGGTGCCTCCCGTGAATTTCTGAGTACTTAATAATTCCCGCTAGCCTGGATCTGAAAATCAGAACATGAAATTAGTTTTGAAGTATTCCAATAAGCACAGGATATCTGACTTTTGTACATTGGCTGCTTTTCCCATCGACTATTTTTTGCTGTGGTTGGTGCTGGTGGGAGAATATGAAATGCCACAAGCACAGCGCCAAGTATATTCTTATTTGATCTAGTTCAAGTATCTGTTCATCTTGCTGTGATTCTTGGATTTGGAGGCCCTACAACAGCATGTGGAATAGCCACAGCCAAAGGATGGGGTTCTCTGGTAGTTCCTGGAATTCTTGCAAGCATTTTTGGGGTTTCTGTTGCAACTTTTCTTGGTATTGGCTTTGGAATGATGCTCCTTAAATACTTGTAGAAGCAAGCAATACTGTATATATAGCATAACCTCTTATACTGCGTAGCACTATATGAAACTTGTAAAAACATTTATGCGGGCGGTATCAAAATCAAAGCTGCTGCATATTGAAATCCTTCTGTTTTTATTTATGTTGCCAATGAACATTTGGAGCCCTCCCTTCAACACCCCGATGGGGATATAGTCTACAGATTCATGACGACTACTCTTACTACAAGACATATACCTTAAGAATCTGTAAACGAATGCATCTTAATATGTGCAATTATGTACATGTAAACGTCATTTAGGATAAATGATTCTTTTTCAGTGTTTACGCAAAGGATTGATTTATGTGTGTTGATAACATATTCTGCGGTTATTATATGTTTTTTTCCTGATTAAAAGAGGCATTTTCTCATATTTTAATGTTTTTGACTATCCAGATTGAACCAAATCACATTGTCTGCGAAATGTAATTCACTTACAATCGGGTTTATAAATGTGCATGAATCATGCTGTTTCTTTGAACTTCTACCAACGATGGTGTCCTGCAAGAAGGTCTTCCAAGGTCTATAAATTATTTTCGAAAGCTGCTAACTTACAGCACTTCATCAAAGTTTGCAGGGTTACAATTAACTCCAACTTAGTGTTGAATACTAAGCTACACACTGAAGTATATAAGCATGCAGAAGACAAGCTTGCAAGCTATTGTTCAAAGAAGAAGAAGAGGCGGTGTATGCAATTGACTAGATTGTCATTGGTTGTTTGTTAATTCAGTTGTAACTAACTTGAAACTAAGAAGAGAAGTTAAAGTTGACTTATCTAAGTAGTTAGTTACATAGCATCAGAAATGGATGATCACTCAAGCTATATAAGTGATCATTGTATCGAACACTCGTAATGTAATACTGAAAAATAGATTCTTATCTCTATTGTTCTTAGTGGTGTTTCTTGGATGGACAATGTAATACTGAATTTTGATGCGTCATATCCTTAATCGAATTATCTATTTAAGTTTCTTTAACAGCCTGGTTAAGTAAAGGATTGCTTCCTTTTCTATATCAGATTATGGGTTTTAAAAGATATGTTATTTCTTGCTTTCTGTACATTTTGGATTTGGTTTTTGATCATTGGTTATTGTCAAAGAGATATGTTATCGTGTAAAATTGACAATCTGATTTGCTCCTTACCTACGACTTTAATCGTTGTTATTTCGTTGACAACAACTATCCGTGACTAAGATATTGTTTCCATTCAATTAGCTTCTAAATGCGCAGTGCGCTGTAATCTTAGTTTGTGATTTTTGACTGTATACACATTGTTGATTTGCTATAAAGCGCATTTCAATTGAAGGATCTCCTGCTTCTTTCCAGACTACTTTTTTCAGCTCCAGTTAATGAAAGATCTCTTTTCTGTTGTTTAGGTTTCAAAATTAGACAAAACATTGAGGATAATGCATAATGGAGTTTCTCCTATCAGCTTTAAGCATCTCACTGTTTAAGTCAAATGGTAGTAGTATTGATTAACAACTCGAATTTTGAGAGTGAGAAAAGGCTTCAGTTAATTACGGGAACCCCAAAGATGAAATTGAGGGATGTAATTGATAACTTTCTTTCTTTTTGGTACTACCACTAGGTTTGACACCCATTACGGATATTTGATTGCTTCTAAAAACCAGTGTTCCGTTGTTTTTCAATTTCTGCCTTTACTTTAATCAGAACTTTTGGATGGGTTCTTCTTAGTTTTTGCTTAATTAGCTTGAATTCTTCTTCTAATGGTACACGTATTTAACCCAGACATATCCTCGTAAGACCAAGAAAAAGCATCTACATAATCTTTAAGCAATGTAACCAAGTCCTCTCTTTCCTTCTATGTGATCAGAGTTCTTATCCTTGGCTCTCTCTGGCTTTCTTCATTACCCATATTTATGGTTTCAAGTTCCTCTTTAGCGGGTTTCCAAACTTGTTCATGTTGTTCTATTAATTTCATGAATTCTTTAATGTTATGTTCATCCATTTCTTCTTCCTCTACATCTATTATGTATTTTTAAAATTCGGCCATTCATTCTCAGTGTAAAGTACAGATGTTGTTGTGAAAAATCATTTTTTTTGTGTGTGTGGTGTACATGCACGTAAAAACATAAAGAAGAATTTTGAAAATGCATGATCTCATTAAAAGAAAAATTTTAGCTTGAAAACAAAGATACAAGATCCAATTGATGTCTTAAACCACGATTGTCGATAAAACAAAACAAAAATAGAAAATGACAAACCACGTAACAAGTATTGTTGATTACATTTTAAGCATCAATGGAGATTTTTGGGTCTCCTAACTTTAGAACTTATCTCTTTCGACTAGCTTTCAATCGAAGGTACTGGTAGAAACTTTGAGGACCTTTCTTCAATTTCCACCTCTTTTTTAAACGAGTATCGTGGGTTCCAAATGAGAGACCTTTGTTTCTCGGTCGACGATGCATGCACAAATGTATGAGAAAATGCATGATTGTGATAAATATGTTATGGAGCATACACCCTAACGATAGGTTCTAGTTCCTTTACATGAGACACAGGGTAGTTTTACCACTTGGTCTCTAAAGAGGGTCTCTTGTTGTCCCAGTGATCACCTTCGTAAAGGCGATATGGGGGTTTATCAAATAGCGGGATGGTACGTATATCAATCACTACCAGTCTAAACACTCAGCAAAGAGTTGAGGTTTACACAAACTTAAACCTTGACTCAAGTCATAGGTAAGCTGCTAGTCCCCCACTTAACTTAAAGTTTATCGTGTGTGCTCGCAAATAGATAAAAATAATAAAAGTGATGTATGACAGGACATTTCTTTATATATATTCGATATGTCATGCATGACAAGATGTGAAGATGCATGCTAAAGCTTTTGAAAAATATAAACCATTCATAGCAATAAAAAAACATATCATAAACAAACAAAATTATCAAACCTAGTCCAAAGTCCCCAGTGGAGTCGTCATCCTGTTGCACCCTCCGAGAGAGAGCGGCGTCGTGATGACCCTCTCCGCAAGCGGGGATATTCATGTCAGGGTTTTATCTTTATTTTCGTGAAAAATGAGTCGTCACCTAGTATTATGGTTACCAAGAAACCTAAAACCGGCTTCAAGAGATTCTAAGGTAAGGGAATGGTTGCGTAAAGGGAAGGTTTTAACACCCCTAGTACGCCCTACCTAAGGTAAGCTGCTTAGTGTTTTTATTTGTCTTATGATTGCTATGATATTGATCTTTCAAAAATATATTAATTAAATGATGATGACTTATTATTCCTGTAAAAATATTTTTGATATTAACCCTTTTAGGATTTATTTATCCAAATATCAACAGTGAATAATAAATGAATTATCCCTGCCAATATTTTTGATATTAACCCTTTTAGGATTTATTTATCCAAATATCAACAGTGAATAATAAATGAATTATCCCTGCCAATATTTTTGATATTAACCCTTTTAGGATTTATTTATCCAAATATCAACAGTGAATAATACGAATCACCATAAATAAGGTTTTTATATTTTTTTTGAAATATTGGCCAATACCTTTTGTATTTTACAAACATGTTGTAAAATCCAAAAATGCAAGAAATGATTTTTTTTCATGAAATCCATGTTAAAACACATTTTTCTTCAAACTCCGAGATAATATATGTATTTGAAACAAAATGAATTTTCAAAAATATGCTAGTGTATTGGCCATATACAAGAAAACAACATGTTTTTTTTGTCTTTTTTTAATAAAAATATTTTTTATGGAAATTTTATTTTTTCTATTTTTTATATTTTTTTAATGGGCTATCAACCCACCCACTTCAATCTGGGCTTTAGCCCAAATCTCATATGGTGTGGGCTTCCAGCCTAGACTTACTTAGAGGGTCCGACCGAGCACAAAGCCCAACCCGACTAGCCCACGCGGGGAGTGAATTAATTCACTCTTCACATGCAACAAGAGAGATGATGAATAGTAACATGGTAAATTTTGGAGTGTGACAAACAACGTACCTGTTAATATTGTTAGGTAGAGGAGGTCGAGGTGGTTCTTCCGGTCGTGGTAGTGTCGGAAATGGTGGCCTGTGGTGGCCGGAATGGGCGTCATAAAGTGACGTGCCTACATCGCAGCCCCTGCTGCTGCTGCCAACCTTGCCTGGGACTGTGGTTTGGGTAGACGGTGTAGGGGGAGCTTTTGGTGAGGTCAAAACGGTGCGTGGTGGCCGGAGTTGATGGCTGCTGGAGGAGAGATAGAGACGTCGACGCTTGGTTTTAGTGAGAGAGAGTGGACTGACTGAAAGACGACGGGGAGAGAGAGTTGACGGGAGAGACGAAGGGATAAAGATTAAATCAATCTTGTTACGTGAATTTGGCTCTACAATCTCTCTATTTTTCTATGTTTTCTTCGTAAATTTCCTTCCTTGCTCCATTTCCCATCTGTTTCTTTTCTACATGAATTTGGCTCTGCACGTTGGTCTAGCTCTGTATTTTGAGTCCCCCTCCATTTCGTGATTTCCTCTGCTTACTCCCAATTGCCTTCTCCCTTTTTCTTTCTCCTTTTTCTCTTCTTTGTTCTTTGTTTTTTTTTTCTCTTCTTTCTACGTAAAATATTTTCTCTTCCTCCCCCCTCTTTTCTCTCCTCTGCATGCAGCTATTTATAGCAGAGAAAACAAACCCTTCGGCTACCAAAGTGCTTAATGCAGGGAGCCACAACTAAATACTCAATCCAGGACATGATTGAACATTCAAGGTCGGGCACGCCGAAACATTGTGCAATTTTCAAAAATATTTAAGAAGGTAAAAGTATGATTTGGTCCTTTAATTTATAATTGCTCTAATTGTACTCCAATTCACCTTAAACTTATGATTTTATACAATTATACTCCATCCAAAAATCAATTTCATCCTTAGCTTTGTGCGCCTTTTTATTCTGTTCCTTGGTTTCTGATTTGCACGATTTAAACCTTAATTGACCATTAGACTCTCAATTCGCTCAATTTGACCCCAATTTTGCATAATTGAGCTTGAAAAAAAAGTTAATTCAGTCTCTGAAAATTTTGACCTTCTCAAATCAAACCCGTATTAACTCGAGAACTTGATTTCTCATCAACTAAGCCCTTAATAAAATTAATTTGACCAATTGAACATACAATTAAGTCCTTAAACTTTAATAAATCCTTTGATCGGATCTTAACTTAATCCTCCAACGCAATTACCCTTTTATATTGGCCAACGGTTAACTCAAATTGGTCCATACGCATATCTTTTGACTTAATTTTTACGTAGATTTATCCAATAATAAATTATTTTAGCCTTGAGTTTGCGCTTTTCTTCATTTCTAGGCACAAAAGAGGTATGATCGAGCTCTCAAAAACATCCAAAATTTTTGCCTTGATTTTCCTACCGACACCAACCCCCTTTATTTTAGTTTTTCTTATTTTTTTGGGTAAATTTGGAGAATAACCCAATATTGGGTTACGACAACCATCATCTGAACCCAATACTCGATCTGACCCACATAAGCCCTCCTCATTTGACCTTATGCCTTCATCACCTTCCTCCTTGGAGCCTGTAGTTGTTCCTACTCAACAGTCCACCCGACCAAAACATCCTCTATCTTGGCATCAATATTATCACCTCTCCAATGTTGTTGTCTCCCCCCACTCCTCATCCGCTCCGACGTTATCTCCTTCAGGTACTCATCACCCATTATCTCATTTATTTATCTCTTCCTTGTTTTTGTCCTTCCCATAGAGTTTTCCTAACTAACATTTCAAACACAACTAAACTCATTTCTTATACCCAAGGTGTCAAAGATTCTCACTGGCAAGATGCTATGCAAAATGAACTCGATGCTTTGGCACAACAAAATACTTTGACTCTCATGTCGTTACCTTTTCGCCACAAACTCATTGGTTGTAAATGGGTTTACAAGATTAAATATAAATCTGATGGTACGGTTGATAGCTACAAAGCTCGTCTTGTGGCCAAGGGGTACACTCAGATTGAAAGCATTGACTATCAGGAAACCTTTTTCTCTAACTGCTAAACTCACTACTCTTCGTTACCTCCTTAACGTGGCTTCTGCCCGTGGTTGGTTCATTCACCAACTTGATGTCCATAATGCATTCCTTCATGGTGACCTCACTGAAGCCGTGTATATGGACCTTCCTCCCGGTCTTCGCCGACAGGGGAGAATCTTACATGTTGTCTTAACAAGTCTTTATATGGTCCGAAACAAGCCTCTCAGTAATCGGTTTTATAAGTTTTCCACAACTATTCAAACAACAGGTTTCCAACAGTCCAAAGCAGATTATTCACTTTTTACCTGAGTTAATGGTACTTCTCTTCATGCAGTTCTTATATATGTTGATGACATACTTGTTACTGGTAACAATTTAGATGAAATAAACAGTCTCAAATCATTCTTGCTTCGACACTTCCGCATCAAAGACCTTTGTGACCTAAGATATTTTTAGGGGCTTCTCAAATCATTCTTGCTTCTTATATATGTTTTTCTCGATCAAAACAAGGGATTTTTATGTGTCAACGAAAGTTTGGCTTAGATATTTTACAAGATGCAGGCCTACTAGGTGGACGACAAGATTCTTTTCCCATGGAACAACATCTAAAACTTACTCCTACTGATGGTTCTCCACTTGATGATCCAACTCATTATCAACAATGAGTTCGGAGACTAATCTATCTCACGGTTAGTCAACCGGACATTATGTATTCAAATATTGAGTCAATTTATGCAACAACCTAGAAAACCACACTTGGATGCAACACTCCGGGTCTTAAGGTTTATTAAAGGCACACTTGGTCAAGGTTTGTTCTTTCCAGTGATAACAACCTTGACCTAGTAGCTCATTGTGATTCCGACCACGCAGGATGCCCTACAACTAGAAGATCTACCATAGGGTAGTGTATTTCTTGGTGGTTCTCTTGTTTCTTGGAAATCTAAGAAACAATCAAAAGTTGCAAAATCAACAACAGAGTAGAATATTGCACCATGGCAACCACGTGTCTGGAAATAACATGGCTACGCTACATTTTAGATGATTTAAAACTTGTTCAGGATAAACCCACAATATTGAATTGTGAAAATGAAGTTGCTTTGCATATTGCAACCAATCATGTGTTTCATGAGCATACTAAACATATGGAGATAGACTGTCACATTGTAAGGGAGAAGCTGGAAGCAGGAAATTAAGGTTGGCGATACCATTCCGGTCGCCGTACAGGTTTTTTTATAAGAACATTCTGGTTTCAGAGCGTTTCAGCGTGCCGTTTCGGGGTTGTACTGTTCATATATAATTAATTATATATAAAAAAAAATATTAAGGCTGATTAAAATTAAAGATAAATTAACTTTAAATTATACAATATAAACACAAAGTCAAACAAACATAATCTCAAAATTAGGAAAAAAAATCACAAGTTATCAAAATAAAGAGGATTTTAAAGTCAGAACAGACACACCGAACAAGATGCAGAGACGTTTAGTCGAATTTGGCCGAATTTCTGAACGGACCGGAATTAAAACCGAGATGAAAACAATATTGTTTTGTCACGCGTTTTTAACGACACGTGAACATTCCGATCGAACAGAACGGAATTGACAAACTTGACAGGAATCATCTCTACTTCTCACGTTCGCTCACATGAACAACTTCTCGACATATTTACAAAGATATTGGGACGGGATCAACTAAAATTCTTGGCAAGTTGGGACTTCAAAATATTCACTTAAAAGAATAAAATCTCTGCAATATAAGGATTGTATATAACGTAATTGTTGCAGTCCCATGATATATGGGTCAACCTTATCATATCATTGCTGTAACTTATTCCCGTAAATTGAAATAAATAAATAAATAAGAAAAACTCATCTCTCAATTTCACACTTCAAGAAATAAATATTCCACGGAATCACGACAATCTATATTTTGCGCTTATATATTAGGTTCATGCCCAACATCCATCTCACACTAACAATCTCTTCATTTTTCCAGAACAATGGAAACCTGGCTCCTTATCCTTGTCTCCATCTCCATCTCTCTTCTCTTGAAATTCATCTTCAACAATTTCTTAGGTTCCAAGAAACTCCCTCCAGGTCCCCTGATCATTCCTATTATCAGCAACTTACAATGGTTCAGCACGTCCATGTCCAAGGGAGAGCCAATCCTTCGCTCCCTACATGCCAAGTTTGGCCCGATCATCGCCCTCAACATCGGTGCTCGCCCTGTTATATCCATGGCCGATCGAAACCTCTGTCACCAGGCTTTAATACGTAATGGTGCGCTATATGCTGACCGTCCAGAAGCTCTTCCTGTTGACAAAATTATTTCTAATAATCAGCTTGTCATCCTTTATTCCCGTTATGGTCCAACTTGGCGCCTCCTACGGCGCAACCTAACTGCAGAAATCTTGTTCTTTACTGTTCACACAGACTCATATTACTGTTCACTGAGATAGGAAACATTACGATTACTATATATTGTCGAGAAGGATGAACGAATGTTGAGGTAGTCGAGTTGGACTAAGACGCCAGATTAATCCAAGAGGGTACGGGTTCGAATCTCACTATCACCACATTTCCATTTTACTTGCAGTAGAATTACTACTGATATATATATATATATATATATATATATATATTGTTGAGAACGAAACGAGAGATGGTCAGTGGGTATAAGGTGCCACATTCATTCAAGAGCGCACAGGTTCGAACCTGCTCTCAACATATTTTTATTTTGCTTGGAAATGTGATTTATTTTTAAAAAAAATATTTATAACTATATTAAAATAATAATTGCTTTTTTTAAATAATTTTTAACATCAAGAAATGAAAATTATCTAAAAGCAATAAAAACTTATTTTTTTATTTTGGATAATTTTAAAACATCTATATATTTATATAAATATAAATATATATTATCCATTAGAACTTTTGATTTTTGTTCTGTTTTTGGTTTTTTTTAATAATTTTGACATGCAACTTTTAAAATTGATCATATATGCTTAGATTCATTTTGGTGCTTATTCTTTTAATTTTTTTAGCAATTGCACTATATTGATTTTTTTAAAATCTTTTTATTCTTTTTTAATCCTGAAATTTTGATTTTTTCAATTTTTTCCTTCAATTAGAATTAATTTTTTATTTGGTACTAATTCCTTTGGTCTTTTGGTCTTTTGGTCTTTCTTTGACGGTGTTTATTTTTGTCCATATTTATGCATTTATGCTTTTTGTTTTTGTTTTTAATTTTTTTTTGCTTTATTTTTTGTTGAGGTTATATTATGAAATTTTAATTTATATTTGTTACAGTGCATTTTATTTTTCAAAATCTCACTATTATTTTTTGGTCTCAAGGTTTTGATTTCTTGCAGTTTTGTCATTCAATTGAAATTAATTATATAATTTGTTATTAATTTAACACTTATTCTTTTAAATTTGTATTTATTGTTCATTCATTTCTTTTTTCCAATCCTTCTTGGACAATGTTTGTTTTCTGACCGTATCTATTCATTTATGTTTCTAGATTATTATTATTATTATTATTATTTTGGTTCATTTTTGTCGGAGGTTTATTTTTATTAGGTTCCATTATGAAATTTTAATTTATGTTGGTGATAAATTTAAAATTAATATTGCTTCTTTTTTTCCTTTGTTCTTTTTTGTGTTTTCTCTTATTTTTATCTACGTTTGGATTAGATGATTTTATTGTTTGCGCAATAATAATGATTATTTTAATGGGCTTTTTTATTTTTTTTCTTAAATATTTTGTTTTTTTATATATTTTTCAGGGCAATTTAATGATTTTACTTGTTTGGATAGTAATGTTGATAATAATTTTAACTACTATAGTAATGAAAATAACGGTAAGGTAGGGATGGAATTTCAATTTATGTTTTTTTTTGTATAAAAAATTAACTACTTATTTTTGTTATTTACTTATTGCGGGTCTTCTTATAATTTATATTTTTTTAAAATGTGATTTAAATTAAATTATAAAATGAATTAAACTTAATACAATGATTTCAATAATTCAGATTTTAGAATCTTCTTGTTTTTTTTAATGATGATGATAATTTTATGTTGGTTATTTCGTTGAAACCTACTAAACAGATAAATTTATCTCGATTTAAAATTCATATATTTTACAGAAAACTTGCACTTTACAGGAATTTTGCACAGATTTATTATTTTAACTAAATTTATATTATAACAAAAAAATACAATTATTTTTTTTTCCATTGAATAAAATATAGTTTCGCCCGCGAGGGGGAGCAGTGGCATTGGCTAGTATATATCATTCTGTATAGATGGTTTTTTGTAGCGAATTTATTGTTTTCTAGGAGACAAACACAAATAACTCTTAGGAGGTGTATGGGAGTACAATTGGAAAATATTTTTGAAAAAAAGATATTTTTTAATTTTAAATTAAAAAAATTAATATTTTTAGATCATTTTCATGTGCTAAAATCAAAAATAATTTTTAAAAAAATAAAAATAAAAACATTATTTTAATACATTTCCAAACAAAAATTACTTTTAAAAAACAACATCAATCACAATCATATAAAAATCATATAAAGTCATTAAATATATGACTTCACTGGAAATAAAAAGATTCTTCAAAAAATAAAAGATTCCATGGGGAATCACGACAAACTGTATTTTGAGCTTATATATTAGGTTCATTCCCAGCATCCATCTCACACTAACAATCTCCTCATTTTTCCAATACTATGGAAACTTGGGTCATTATCCTTTTGTCCATCTCCATCTCTCTTCTCTTGAAATTCATCTTCAACAATTTCTTAGGTTCCAAGAAACTCCCTCCAGGTCCCCTGATCTTTCCTATCATCAGCAACTTACTATGGTTCAGCACGTCCATGTTCAAGGGAGAGTCAATCCTTCGGTCCCTGCATGCCAAGTTTGGCCCGATCGTCTCCCTCAACATCGGTGCTCGTCCTGTTATATCCATGGCCGATCGAAACCTCTGTCACCAGGCTTTAATACGTAAATGTGCGCTATATGCTGACCGTCCAGAAGCTCTTCCTGTTGACAAAATTATTTCTAGTAATCAGCTTGCCATCGTTTCTTCCCGTTATGGTCCAACTTGGCGCCTCCTACGGCGCAACCTAACTTCAAAAATCCTCAACCCTTCGGCTGTGAAATCTTACTCTCGTGCACGAGAATGGGTGGTGCAAATCCTCCAGAATCGCCTCGAGTCTCAAGCAAAATCTGGCCGTCCTGTTTTTGTGATGGAACATTTTCGATATGCCATGTTTTGTCTATTAGTCCTCATGTGTTTTGGTGACAAGCTTGATGAAAACCAGATTAAAAAAATAGAGGAAGTGGAGCATCAATTGCTTGTGAATCTCCATAAGTTCAGTATACTCAACTTCTGTCCAAGAGTGACGAAAATTGTGCTGCGCAAGCGTTGGGAGGAGCTATTTCGTCTTCGAAAGTGCCAAGAAGATGTATTGATTCCATTTATAAGAGAAAGAAAGAAGGCGAAGGAAAAGCGATCGAGGGAACCAAATATGGAGGACTCTAAGGATGAAAATGTCTTATCTTATGTTGATACACTGCTGGATTTGCAACTCCCTGACGAGAATAGAAAGCTTAATGAGCTTGAAATTGTTAGTTTATGCTCCGAGTTCCTTAGTGGAGGTACGGATACTACTACCACAACCTTGCAGTGGACCATGGCAAATCTGGTTAAGTACCCACAAATTCAAGAGAAGCTGTTCATGGAGATTAAAGGGGTTGTTCGAGATGGGGAGGAGAAAATAAAAGAAGATGATCTGCAACAAATTCCATATCTAAAAGCAATAATTCTAGAAGGGCTAAGGAGACACCCTCCCTTACATTTTCTGTTTCCACATGCAGTGACTGCAGACGTCGTGGTGGGTGACTATGTGATACCTAAAGAAGCCGCCATTGTTATCAATGCAGCTGAAATGGGGTGGGATCCAAAGGTGTGGGAGGATCCCATGTCATTCAATCCTAGCAGGTTTTTAAACAAAGAAGGAGAAACATTTGACATGACAGGGAGAAGAGAGATCAAGATGATGCCATTCGGGGTTGGGAGAAGAATCTGTCCTGGTTATGCTTTGTCGATGCTTCATTTGGAGTATTTTGTAGCAAATCTTGTTTCCAAGTTTGAGTGGAAAGCTGTGGATGGAGATGATGTTGATTTGTCTGAGAAGCAAGAATTCACAATGGTGATGAAGAATCCATTACAGGCCCAGTTATCCTTGAGGTCGAAATAAACTTATGATAAAAGTTTATAATTGGTGTAGTAAGGAACCCCTGATCATGCTATGGATCGAGGACGGCTCCAATTCATTTATATGAAGTGGTTGTGAAGAAGAAGCCATGGATTATTGTAATCTATATATAGAAGACAAGGGAGGAGGAATATATAAGGGGTAGAGATAGCTAGATATTTAAGAGCTTGATGCCTTGTCTTTTCTCGAAAGGTTTTATTACAAAATGCTGGTTTACAACAGCACTTCATTTATTAATTTAAAGTGGTTATGGCAATAGAATCAGTTAATCTAAAAAAGTATTTATTTATCATGATAATGCATAACGGACGATAAAAAAAAGGTGTGTGAGAGAGATCTATATAGTTGTTGCTTTGACCTAGCATATTTACATGGAGGAAGGAGCCAAAAACAATATATACTTAAATGGGGCTGGCTAGGTCGACGGAGGAGCAACTTGCATGAACGGCGGCCGTCCAGCAACAGCACCAAGTACTGATCATGATCAGACCTTGATCAATTTATTCAAACGTAATTATATTACTTAATAACCTGCAGATATTATTCAAAATTGATAGATATTTGTTCATTGAGACTTCATCATAACAAATACAAAAATATTACCCTCTTGGAATTTTAATTTTAAATTAACATAATATTAATATATCTAAACGCATCGGCCAAATGCACGATAGATTATCGTGTATTGGCTATTTTGCATTTGTACTTGCGGGAGTACATCCGCCTTTTTTTTAATTTCGTTTTTTTTTTAAATTCCTTTTTTTTCTAAATTTTGTTTTTTTAAAAAAAATTCTTTTTCTATAAATTTCGTTTTTTCCTTTTTAAATTCTTTTTCTATAAATTTTGTTTTTTTCTTTTTAAATTCTTTTTTTTCTAAATTTCGTTTTTTTTTCTTTTTAAATTCTTTTTTTTTTCTAAATTTCGTTTTTTTTCATTTTAAATCCTTTTTCTTCTAAATTTTGTTTTTCTTTTTAAATCCTTTTTTCCTAAATTTCATTTTTTAATCCTTATTTTGGAAAGTGTTGCTTTTCGTTTGTTTTTTGATTTTTAAATCCTAATTTTAGAAAATTACTCTGTAAAAGTTGTTTTCGTTTGTTTGTTTTTTAACTTGGATATTAATGACGACTTACGCGTATCATGATTAATCTCCGGATCTATTTTTTTTCTTTTTTTGTTTCCACTTCTACATTTTTTCCCCTTTTTTTCCACTTATATTTTTTCCCCATGACCGGGGTGTCCGAGTTATTTTATGCGCAACATGATTTTTTTTCTCATTACTTGTTTAAAAGGTGTTTTTCCCTTGCATTGTTTTTTAATAACCATGCTTTTTTCTAAATTTCGTTTTTTTCTTTTTTAAATCCTTTTTTTTCTTATAAATTTCTTTTTTTTCTTTTTAAATTCTTTTTTTTTCTAAATTTCGTTTTTTTTTCTTTTTAAATTCTTTTTCTATAAATTTCGTTTTTTTTCTTTTTAAATTATTTTTTTTTCTAAATTTCTTTTTTTTTTCTTTTTAAATCCTTTTTTTCTTATAAATTTTGTATTTTTTCTTTTTAAATTCTTTTTTTTTTCTAAATTTCTTTTTTTTTCTTTTTAAATCCTTTTTTTTTATAAATTTAGTTTTTTTCTTTTAAATCCTTTTTTCCTAAATTTTGTTTTTTAATCCTTATTTTGGAAAGTGTTGCTTTTGTTTGTTTTTTTGGAATTTTTAAATCCTAATTTTAGAAAATTACTCTGTAAAAGTTGTTTTCGTTTGTTTGTTTTTTAGCTTGGATATTAATGACGACTTACAGCGTATCACGATTAATCTTCGGATCTATTTTTTTCTTTTTTTGTTTCCACTTCTACATTTTTCCCCTTTTTTCCACTTATATTTTTTCCCCATTACCGGGGTGTCCGAGTTATTTTATAATAATAATTTAATTGTTTTTCTTGCTTACTCTTTTGTTATTGTTTTTTTCTCTCCATATAATCTAATAATTTTTATTGTTTTGACAGTGATGACAATGATAATTTTTTTTTAATTTTCTTAAATTTTCTAGGATAATTTTAGTCTTTCATTAATTATATGTTCTAATATTTATTGGATGTTATCTCATATGAATATATATATATATATATATATATATATATAGGGAAAAGAAAACATGACCTAGGCTTTTTGAAATAAAAAAAAATAATATCATTTTAAAATTAATATTGAAATTTGGTACTCTTTTGTTTAGATTTATTTCTTAAAAACAAATTTATAATATTTTCATTTTAAATATTTTAAATATAATATTGCTAGGGAAAAGATAAACAAAAAAAAATAAAGATTTACGTAGGTTATCTGCAATTACAAAATATACGCGTCACTTTTCATTTTGATTACATAAATTTTATCAATTATAACTATACTAAATAAATATTAAACTAATAAAATACAATACATATAAAAACAATAAATTTTCTACATAGA
>CM063604.1:17939646-18213844 GCA_032356905.1 Salix exigua
TTCCCAAAGGAGCCGTCACGAGTGCCGGACGTCTTAAGAATGACAGGAGCCGATTACTTGTAAGAACACTGAAATCAGTTCAATATGCAAAAATGTGATGAAATTTAAATCATGGAATGGACATTTCACTCTTAAATATCAAAACAATGGAAATAACTGAAGTGGACTTGGAAGAAAAAACAACCCTCTGGAGTTTGGCTTTCTCAGGTTCTTCTGTAAATGAAGATATACACATCCAAAGGCTGCTATGAACATCACAGGGAAAGAAAACAGAAGAAGATTTGTGCCTGTAGAAATGTAGAATAAATCAATCAGAAGAATGAAATAAAACACATTCACAGCAGAATGATTTAAGCTGGGTATCTGGGATAGGAAAGGATTGTCAAAAAACAACCTTGATCTTCAAAGTATGTTGAATTAAGCTTGTCGTTGAGTTTAGGAGTCCATGCATTTTTGTAAACTTTAGTCGGCATCATAACCCAAATCAGTAGCCATCCAAGGAACATCACTAGGAAGATTAGCCTGAAGACTGTCATGCTTCTCATCTTCTTTGTTTTGTGAGGTGGTTATGGAAGGAGGAGTTAATTGTAACCCTGAAAACTTTGACGAAGTTCTGTAGTTAGCAGCTTTGGAAAATAATTTATAGACCATGTAAGACCTTTCTTGCAGGACACCATCGTTGGCAGAAGTACAAAGAAACAGCATGATTCATGCACATTTATAGACCCATTTGTAAGTGAATTACATTTTGCAGACAATGTGATTTGGCTCAATCTGGATGGTCAAAAACATTAAAATATGAGAAAATGCCTCTTTTAATCAGG
Source organism: Salix exigua (assembly GCA_032356905.1). NCBI lineage: Eukaryota > Viridiplantae > Streptophyta > Magnoliopsida > Malpighiales > Salicaceae > Salix > Salix exigua. The sequence continues at coordinate 17,940,471 of CM063604.1, forward strand.
AAAAAACATATAATAACTGCAGAATATGTTATCAACACACATAAATTAACCCTTTGCGTAAACACTGATAAAGAATCATTTATCCTAAATGACGTTTACATGTACATAATTGCATATATTAAGATGCATTATTATTGCTAAACCAATCGTATGTCCCTTTCATTAATTCCTTTCATTAATCCGTATCTTACAGCTCTTGATGCTGGACATTTTGGAGGAGTAGAGAGCTATAAGATACGGAGTTGGCCTACCTTGACAGGGCATATCAACACGTACAGGGATGGTAGGAAATAGTAAATCGGGCCGGTTTAGGGATCTTTTTGCCCACCATCAAGTATTTTGGCCATAACTTTTGATCCAGGTGTTCAAATGATGCAAATCACTCCAATTTAGTATTGCGTTTTGTGTTTTTTTGCTTTTGTTCTTGGTAATTTTCAGGACTTCATCTCGCAGTGATTTTTCTTAAATTTTATGGATTGACTAATTTTCCAACACCTAGCTATTTAAACCTGTTTCAGGCAGTACGCAATCTGTCAATGTCAGCAGAGATTGGGTATATGTTTTCTAGCCAATTATTTCAGAAAAGTTCAGAAATTTACAATAGATGAACTATAGAACATACAATGGTTACTAGTGCAAGTACACTTGACTTTTTGAAGTCAATGCAAGTACAGTTGACTAGTGGCCGAGGAGAATTGTAGTACACCAGTACCAAATAAGCAGGCCGGCTTCCTCTATCAGCTAGCATACAATATTTTGCGTTGCGAAAGGCAGTTGAATATGCTTTAATAAAAACAATAATAGAAGGGGAGGAGGTGATGACTCTGCCATAAACCAAGGATTGGGTTCTCGGGGCTTCCAGCAAAAGCTCACGAGTTTGAAACCAAGGGCAGGAAGGGTTAAATGTCAGGAAAAAACATACAAGGGAAAGCTCCGAACAAGTAAATATTGGCCAGGTATATGTGTCCTGTAGTAAGAGTAGTCGTCATGAATCTCTGTAGACTGTCCCCATCGGGGTGGTGAAGGGAGGGCTCCAAATGTTCATTGGCAACATAAATAAAAACAGAAGGATTTCAATATGCAGCAGCTTTGATTTTGATACCGCGAGCATAAATGTTTTTACAAGTTTCATATAGTGCTACGCAGTATAAGAGGTTATGCTATATATACAGTATTGCTTGCTTCTACAAGTATTTAAGGAGCATCATTCCAAAGCCAATACCAAGAAAATTTGCAATAGAAACCCCAAAAATGCTTGCAAGAATTCCAGGAACTACCAGAGAACCCCATCCTTTGGCTGTGGCTATTCCACATGCTGTTGTAGGGCCTCCAAATCCAAGAATCACAGCAAGATGAACAGTTACTTGAACTAGATATATCACATAAGAATATACTTGGTGCTGTGATGGTGGCATTTCATATTCTCCCACCAACACCAACCACAGCAAAAAATACCCGATGGGAAAAGCAGCCAATGTACAAAAGTCAGATATCCTGTGCTTATTGGAATCCTTCAAAACTAATGTCATGTTAAGATTTTCAGATCCAGGCAAGCGGGAATTATTAAGTACTCAGAAATTCATGGGAGGCACGTTTTTGAGATAAAAGAACAAGAGGTCAATGCTATTGACAACAGACAGCAATTTCAGATTAGAAAATTGAGTGGAGTTTCTTCAGCAATAATAATTAGTTTAGAACCATTGACTTATAAAAGGTTATCCTGATCTAATTTGCACCTTCGATCACACATGCATGCCATATTTTTTTATTATCCAAAATTAAAATAAGATTCAATGTTTTGCATTCTACATTGCCCTTCGTGGCCTCAAAAGTCCTATGGAGCTATGAGTTTTTTCTTTCATTTTGTTAAGTAATCTGTCATTAATCCATAATTGAGATGTTTCTGGAATTGGAATTGTATACCGTAACAGCAATTTAAGTTTAGCCTCAAGCATTCATATAGTTGCTAAATTAAATCTTCATTAGCGTGTGGTATCAAAGCAACCTACCTCCAACGAGTCATCGATCCAACTCATCACTATTTCTACAACAGATAAACCACTCATTGCATTTAACATCATCAACCAAATCAATGAAAAATCAACTCTCTCTACCTTTCTTCAATGTCGTGCTCAATTTGAAACACTCCTCATTGGGTATGACCTACTCGACTTTGTCGAAGACACCCTTCAGTGTCCCTCCTTTGACGACACCGCTGCGGATGAACTCTGTAAGAACCACTAGTTTTGACATGATAATCTCATCCCGAGTGCCATTTTAGCATTCACATTTCCCTCAATCATGCATAATCAGGGTTACTTATTACACCAATAGTAGACTAAAAATAAATATTACACTGATTATCACAATATTATGATAATGAAAAGTGTGAGATCTGCAATTAGATCTCAAGTTATTTAAGGTTTGCTCACCTTGTAATAATTTAGAGCATTCACGATTTTACTCGCTTAACTCGAGTCCATAAAAACTACCCAAAGAAGAATGGGGTTTTCTCAAATAAAAAAAAATATTGTACAAAAATATGAATGTTGGTAAAGAAAAAAAAAGTGATCTAAAGTGTGAATATAGGTTGAAACAAAGTTACCATTTTCACGGTAGAGAAAAACCCTCAAATTAGAATTAAAATCACACCACGAATTACTGCATTTTTATGTTCATCGACCAATCAATATATTCGTATTAAGTTTATCACAAGAATTGTTAAATAGTCTTGAGAAAAAAAAGTTATAATTTACATGTGCTAATTTAGATGTGATATTATGTTAATTTAAAATTAAAATTCCAAGAGAGATAATATTTTTGTATTTCTTAGGATGAAGTCTCAATGAACAAATATCTATCAATTTTGAATAATATCTGCAGGTTATTAAGTAATATAATTAAGTTTGAATAAATTGATCAAGGTCTGATCATGATCAGTACTTGGTGCATGCTGGACGGCCGCCGTTCATGCAAGTTGCTCCTCCGTCGACCCATTTAAGTATATATATTGTTTTTGGCTCCTTCCTCCATGTAAATATGCTAGGTCAAAGCAACAACTCTATAGATCTCTCTCACACTTTTTTTATCGTCCGTCATGCATTATCATGATAAATAAATAAATAAATACTTTTTTAGATTAACTGATTCTATTGCCATAACCACTTTAAATTAATAAATGAAGTGTTGTTGTAAGCCAGCATTTTGTAATAAAACCTTTCGAGAAAAGACAAGGCATCAAGCCCTTAAATATCTAGCTATCTCTACCACTTATATATTCCTCCTCCCTTGGCTTCTATATATAGATTACAATAATCCATGGCTTCTTCTTCGCAACCACTTCATATAAATGAATTGGAGCCGTCCTCGATCCATAGCATGATCAGCGGTTCCTTACTACACCAATTATAAACTTTTATCATAAGTTTATTTCGACCTCAAGGATAACTGGGCCTGTAATGGATTCTTCATCACCATTGCAAATTCTTGCTTCGCGGACAAATCAACATCATCTCCGTCCACAGCTTTCCACTCAAACTTGGAAACAAGATTTGCTACAAAATACTCCAAATGAAGGATCGACAAAGCATAACCAGGACAGATTCTTCTCCCAACCCCGAATGGCATCATCTTGATCTCTCTTCTCCCTGTCATGTCAAATGTTTCTCCTTCTTTGTTTAAAAACCTGCTAGGATTGAATGACATGGGATCCTCCCACACCTTTGGATCCCACCCCATTTCAGCTGCATTGATAACAATGGCGGCTTCTTTAGGTATCACATATTCACCCACCACCACGTCTTCAGTCACTGCATGTGGAAACAGAAAATGGAAGGGTGGGTGTCTCCTTAGCCCTTCTAGAATTATTGCTTTTAGATATGGAATTTGTTGCAGATCATCTTCTTTTACTTCCTCCCCATCTCGAACAACCCCTTTAATCTCCATGGACAGCTTCTCTTGAATTTCTGGGTGCTTCACCAGATTTGCCATGATCCACTGCAAGGTTGTGGTAGTAGTATCCGTGCCTCCACTAAGGAACTCGGAGCATAAACTAACAATTTCAAGCTCCTTAAGCTTTCTATTCTCGTCAGGGAGTTGCAAATCCAGCAGTGTATCAACATAAGATACGACACTCTCATCCTTAGAGTCCTCCATATTTGGTTCCCTCGATCGCTTTTCCTTCGCCTTCTTTCTTTCTCTTATAAATGGAATCAATACATCTTCTTGGCACTTTAGAAGGCGAAACAACTCCTCCCAACGCTTGCGCAGCACAATTTTCGTCAATCTTGGACAGAAGTTGAGTATACTGAACTTATGGAGATTCACAAGCAATTGATGCTCGACTTCCTCTATTTTTTTAATCTGGTTTTCATCAAGCTTGTCACCAAAACACATGAGGACTAAGAGACAAAACATGGCATATCGAAAATGTTCCATCACAAAAACAGGACTGCCAGATTTTGCTTGAGACTCGAGGCGATTCTGGAGGATTTGCAACACCCATTCTCTTGCACGAGAGTAAGATTTCACAGCCGAAGGATTAAGGATTTCTGCAGTGAGGTTGCGCCGTAGGAGGCGCCAAGTTGGACCATAACGGGAAGAAACGATGGCAAGCTGATTACTAGAAATAATTTTGTCAACAGGAAGAGCTTCTGGACGGTCAGCATATAGCGCACATTTACGTATTAAAGCCTGGTGACAGAGGTTTCGATCGGCCATGGATATAACAGGACGAGCACCGATGTTGAGGGAGACGATCGGGCCAAACTTGGCATGCAGGGACCGAAGGATTGACTCTCCCTTGAACATGGACGTGCTGAACCATAGTAAGTTGCTGATGATAGGAAAGATCAGGGGACCTGGAGGGAGTTTCTTGGAACCTAAGAAATTGTTGAAGATGAATTTCAAGAGAAGAGAGATGGAGATGGACAAAAGGATAATGACCCAAGTTTCCATAGTATTGGAAAAATGAGGAGATTGTTAGTGTGAGATGGATGCTGGGAATGAACCTAATATATAAGCTCAAAATACAGTTTGTCGTGATTCCCCATGGAATCTTTTATTTTTTGAAGAATCTTTTTATTTCCAGTGAAGTCATATATTTAATGACTTTATATGATTTTTATATGATTGTGATTGATGTTGTTTTTTAAAAGTAATTTTTGTTTGGAAATGCATCAAAATGATGTTTTTTATTTTTATTTTTAAAAATTATTTTTAATATCAGCATATCAAAATGATCTAAAAACATTAAATTTTTTTAATTTAAAATAAAAAAATATTTTTTTTTTCAAAAATATTTTCCAATTGTACTCCCATACACCTCCTAAGAGTTATTTGTGTTTGTCTCCTAGAAAACAATAAATTCGCTGCAAAAAACCATCTATACAGAATGATATATACTAGCCAATGCCACTGCTCCCCCTCGCGGGCGAAACTATATTTTATTCAATGGAAAAAAAAATAATTGTATTTTTTTGTTATAATATAAATTTAGTTAAAATAATAAATCTGTGCAAAATTCCTGTAAAGTGCAAGTTTTCTGTAAAATATATGAATTTTAAATCGAGATAAATTTATCTGTTTAGTAGGTTTCAAACATAAACAGACTAAATTTAAGTGACTTTATCTTCGAAAAATAATAGTGAGATTTTGAAAAATAAAATGCACTGTAACAAATATAAATTAAAATTTCATAATATAACCTCAACAAAAAATAAAGCAAAAAAAAATTAAAAACAAAAACAAAAAGCATAAATGCATAAATATGGACAAAAAATAAACATTGTCAAAGAAAGACCAAAAGACCAAAGGAATTAGTACCAAATAAAAAATTAATTCTAATTGAAGGAAAAAATTGAAAAAATCAAAATTTCAGGATTAAAAAAGAATAAAAAGATTTTAAAAAAATCAATATAGTGCAATTGCTAAAAAAATTAAAAGAATAAGCACCAAAATGAATCTAAGCATATATGATCAATTTTAAAAGTTGCATGTCAAAATTATTAAAAAAAACCAAAAACAGAACAAAAATCAAAAGTTCTAATGGATAATATATATTTATATTTATATAAATATATAGATGTTTTAAAATTATCCAAAATAAAAAAATAATAAGTTTTTTACTGTTTTTAGATAATTTTCATTTACTGATGTTAAAAATGATTTAAAAAAAGCAATTATTATTTTAATATAGTTATAAATATTTTTTTTAAAAATAAATCACATTTCCAAGCAAAATAAAAATATGTTGAGAGCAGGTTCGAACCTGTGCGCTCTTGAATGAATGTGGCACCTTATACCCACCCGACCATCTCCGTTTTTGTTCTCAACAATATATATCAGTAGTAATTCTACTGCAAGTAAAATGGAAATGTGTTGATAGTGAGATTCGAACCCGTACCCTCTTGGATTAATCTGGCGTCTTAGACCAACTCGACTACCTCAACATTCGTTCATCCTTCTCGACAATATATAGTAATCGTAATGTTTCCTATCTCAGTGAACAGTAATATGAGTCTGTGTGAACAGTAAAAAAATGTTACAGTAAGTGCCTCGTGTTTTATCTTTTAGGTAATACTAGTTTGATTGCCCACACTTCGTTTTGGGTTGAGCAAAATATTTTTACAACTCTTCAGATTAAAATATAATATTTTTACATGTAAAATTTGATATAATGAAACAGATCAAAGTACTCTATCACAACAATAGTAACATCAAAGTGTTAACTTCTAAAATTATCATTACTATTACTATCAAAACAATAAAAATTATTAAAATACCTTGAGAAAAAACACAAAAAAACAAGCAAGAACAAATAACTAAAATTATTATTATTATTATTGTTGATATTAATATTATTATTGTGTTAATAACAAAAAAAAACAAAATTAAATCAAAGATTAAAAGAAGTCTAAGAACATAAACAAAAGAGCAAATAAAAAACAAAATAAATGATCAAACAAAAATAAAAATTATTACCTGAAAAAAAATCTTTTGACTTGAAAATTAAAAAAAAATTGACCGCACTACGTTGCGGGCTGAGCAATTTGTTTTTATGATTGTTGGGATTAAAGAAATTAATAGTATTTGTTGGTCCAAAATTAAAATATAATATCTATATATGTGAAATTTAATATAATAAAACAGATTACCACACCCTATTATAAAAATAGCAACATCAAAGTTTTAATATCTAAAATTATCATTGCTATTATTTCCAACAGAATTAAAATTATCAAATTATTCTGAGAAAAAAAACACTCAAAAACATTAACAAAAGAGTAAGCAAGAGAAATAATTAAATTTATTATCATTATCATTATTGTGTTACTAATGAATAAAAAAATAAAATAAATGAAAGACTAAAAAAATCGTAATAACTTTAACAAAAGATCAAACAAAAAAATAAAATTAAAATTATCAAGCAAAAAAATTCATCTAACTTGAAAATAATAAAAACAAACCTGTCATTACCCAATTTTTGGGTTACTCCCCAAAATCTACCAAAAAATAAAAAAAATAAAATAAAAGGTGATCGACGTTGGTAGAAAAATCAATGTGGAATTTTTCGTTGTTTCTGCGAGTCCGATCATATCTCTTTTGTCCTTAAAAATAGAGGAAAATACAGATTCAAGACAAAAATAATTTATCATCGGATAAATCGGTGTAAAAATTAAGTCGAGAGATGTAATTATATTTTTATGGGTCAATTTGATTTAATCACCAACCAATTTAAAAATATAATTACTTTCGGGAATTAATTTAGGGTCTAATTAAAGGATTTAATTAAGTGCAAGGACTTAATTATACTTTAAGTTGATCAAATTAATTTTGTTTAGGGCTTAATAAGTGAAAAATCAAGTTAGGGAGCTTAATTCGGGTTCAATTGCGAAGATGAGAATTTTTGGAGACTAAATTGAATTTTTCCCAGCCAATTATACAAAATCAGGGGTCCAATTGGAAAATATTACAGAATTACTCAATCATAATTTTTGTAAAATAAATAAATAAAGTTAATTTGACACTACGTTTTTAGGATCATTTCAATAGTTCTTCAAACCTGCAGAACTTTTTTTTTTTATATGTAATTGTTATTGTTTTTCTGCTGTGATTAATAATTTTATCAGGTGATCCTATGATCAATGCGTGATGCAAATAAAGTGATTAAATAGAAATCCTGTAGATTTCAGCTCACCTGCGTCAGAATCATAGCGAAAGCCTCACAAGATGGTGCAAGGAGATTGAACAGGATTGGAAATGCAGTTGCTAGGATAACAGCAGTAAGTAAATGCTATATATATATGGCTGCGCAGGATATCTGTAAGTGGCGGAGCAGCAATGATGATATCTGTGAAATATGAGCCAGCCTTGCAGATAACCAAGGACACGGCGAAGCTAGTGTATAATTAAACACTTGTTAATTTTACACATGCACACTAAAAATATTACAATAATCATCACAATACATGCATATATAATATATAGATTATGGAAAAGGTAAATCACACCGCTCGATCCATAGCATGATGAGGGTTTCCTTATTACACCAATAATACACTTTTTCATATACATTTGATAAAAAAAAAAAACACTTTTTCATAAGTTTATTTCGACCTCAAGGATATCTGGGCCTGTAATGGATTCTTCATCACCATTGTGAATTCTTGCTTCGCAGACAAATCAACATCATCTCCATCCACAGCTTTCCACTCAAATTTGGAAACCAGATTTGCGACAAAATACTCCAAATGAAGGATCGACAAAGCATAGCCAGGACAGATTCTTCTCCCAACCCCGAATGGCATCATCTTGATCTCTCTTCTCCCTGTCATGTCAAATGTTTCTCCTTCTTTGTTTAAAAACCTGCTAGGATTGAATGACATGGGATCCTCCCACACCTTTGGATCCCACCCCATTTCAGCTGCATTGATAACAATGGCCGCTTCCTTAGGTATCACATATTCACCCACCACCACGTCTTCAGTCACTGCATGTGGAAACAGAAAATGGAAGGGTGGGTGTCTCCTTAGCCCTTCTAGAATTACTGCTTTCAGGTATGGAATTCGTTGCAGATCATCTTCCTGTATTTTCTCCCCATCTCGAACAACCCCTTTAATCTTCATGGACAGCTTCTCTTGAATTTCTGGGTACTTCACCAGATTTGCCATGATCCACTGCAAGGCTGTCGTAGTAGTATCCGTGCCTGCACTAAGGAACTCGGAGCATAAACTAACAATTTCAAGCTCGTTAAGCTTTCTATTCTCATCAGGGAGTTGAAAATCCAGCAGTGTATCAGCATAAGATAAGACAGTTTCATCCTTATAGTCCTCCATATTTGGTTCCCTCGACCGCTTTTCCTTCGCCTTCTTTCTTTCTCTTATAAATGGAATCAATACATCTTCTTGGCACTTTAGAAGGCGAAACAACTCCTCCCAACGCTTGCGCAGCACAATTTTCGTCACTCTTGGACAGAAGTTGAGTATACTGAACTTATGGAGATTCACAAGCAGTTGATGCTCCACTTCCTCTATTTTTTTAATCTGGTTTTCATCAAGCTTGTCACCAAAACACATGAGGACTAATAGACAAAACATGGCATATCGAAAATGTTCCATCACAAAAACAGGACGGCCAGATTTTGCTTGAGATTCGAGGCGATTCTGGAGGATTTGCAACACCCATTCTCGTGCACGAGAGTAAGATTTCACAGCCGAAGGATTGAGGATTTCTGCAGTGAGGTTGCGCCGTAGGATGCGCCAAGTTGGACCACAACGGGAATAAAGGATGGTCAGCTGATTCCTAGAAATAATTTTGTCAATAGGAAGAGCTTCTGGACGGTCAGCATATAGGGCACCATGACGTATTAAAGCCTGGTGACAGAGGTTTCGATCGGCCATGGATATAAAGGGGCGAGCACCGATGTTGAGGGTGACGATCGGGCCAAACTTGGCATGTAAGGACCGAAGCATTGCCTCTCCCTTGAACATGGACGTGCTGAACCATAGTAAGTTGCTGATGATAGGAAAGATCAGGGGACCTGGAGGGAGCTTCTTGGAACCTAAGAAATTGTTGAAGATGAATTTCAAGAGAATAGAGATGGAGATGGAGAAAAGGATAATGACCCAAGTTTCCATAGTGCTGGAAAAATGAAGAGATCGTTAGTGTGAGATTGATGATGGGCATGAACCTTATATATAAGCGCAAAATACATGTTGTCTTCATTCATTCGCCGTGGAATCTCTTATTTCTTTAAGAATCATTTTTTTTTCCAGTCAAACCTCATATATTAAGAATTATTTATGTTTTGCTCTTACAAAGCAATAAATTGCCCACAAAAGACCATGCATCTACGCAGAATGATATATATATATATATAGTAATCTCAAAGTAAGTTACCAAGTGGCATATATATATATATAGTAATCTCAAAGTAAGTTACCAAGTGGCAACGATGTTTGATATAGTTTACCAAGTGGCAGAATCGGACCAAGACTGGATATCCCATCAGCAGGAAAGTCTATGGAAAGACCTATTAGCCAATTCTTGAAAGAAGAAAGAAGACTAAAATTTTCAGCAAAAATCTTGTGATATTTTCTTCAATTACTATTTTACTTGAAAGAAGACCTCATAGATTTTTATTCAAACTAAACGGTCCGACATTGAATAATAGCCTGGCCCCGAAAATTTTGGAAACGCGTTTTCTTGCCAATTTTATCTTATTTTTTAAAGCTTGGTGACAGAGGTTAATTTCGATCGGCCATGGATATAACAGAGCGAGCACCGATGTTGAGGGCGACGATCGGGCCAAACTTGGCATGTAGGGAGCGAAGGATTGGATTGGCTCTCCCTTGGACATGGACGTGCTGAACCATTGTAAGTTGCTGATGATAGGAAAGATCAGGAGACCTGGAGGGAGTTTCTTGGAGCCTAAGTAATTGTACGTAGAAGATGAAGTTCAAGAGAAGAGAGATGGAGATGGAGACAAGGATAAGGACCCAAGTTTCCATAGTATTGGAAAAATCAGTTATCGAAGGAGAAACACATTTTTTAAAAAAATTGGATGCTAGAAAACCCTATTTTCTAGAAAATATATTTTTATAAATTCAGGTAAACAAGTAAAATTTTAACTGTTTTAGATTCTTAGAAAATACATACATTGACTTAAACTGAAAACTTGTGCAAATTACAAGACTTTTAACATCATACCATGCTCTTTTGGGACAACAATGTATGTCTTCGAATCGGGGAATGCAAACTGATATATAACATCTGGGCTTGTATTGAATTAAAACAAGTGTTTTTTCCTCGTTGTTGTATCATTTTCCTTTAGAATTATTGTTAGTTTACTTTTTATAAAATAAAATCACTTGAATTTCATTGCATTAAGATATTCGATAATTAAAATATATAAACCTTTTATTTTTCATCTTATTTTTTAATAATCAAAGGTAAAAGTAAAAAGGACTAGATTAAAAAAAAACTAGAATATGGTAATTGTATAAGAGAAATAAACTTCACCACTCAAAACCTTCCATTGGATAATGGTACTACTATAGTGGACAACTCAGAATTTCAAACAATACTTGGTAGTCTTCAATATCTTCCCTTGACGCGACCAAACATATCATTTGTCATCAATAAACTCTCTCAGTTTATGCGCAAGCCAACTACGACACACTAGGCAACCACCAAAAGACTTCTACGCTATTTAAAACAAACCATATTTCATGGTGTTCAACTCCACAAAGCTGCCTCTTCGGTCCTACGCATATACTCTGATGTTGATTGGGTTGGTAATTTGGATGATCACACATCAACCTCTGCCTACATTAGTTTTTTGGGCTCTAATCCCATATCTTGGAGTTCCAAAAAACAATGAGCTCATTGCCAATGCGTCCTCTGAAACAATATGGTCGTCCACTCTTCTCAAGGAACTTGCATTTTCTGTCACAACTCCACCTAGCTACTCTGTGATAACCTCGGAGCTACACACCTCAATTTCAATCATGTCAATCATTCACGCATAAAACATATTCAAATCGATCTTCATTTTATGCGTGACTTGGTGCAGAAAGGCAGGTCTCAAGTCAAACATGTGCATACCCAAGATCAGTTAGCTAACCTATTAATCAAGCCCTTGTCATGACAATGCACTAAATTACTTCGTACCAAGATTGGGCTTCAATCGGCAAGACCAATCTACCAATGGAAGCCCAATCTTGCAGGGGTGTATAAGGGGAATCTGCAAGATCCTCCTTCAAAGGAAAACAAAACACACCTAGGCTAAAATCATGCATATGTTCTGCCAGTAATCCATAATTGAGATGTTTATGGAATTGTATATTGTAACAGCAGCGTAGATTTAGCCTCAAGCATTTACATACTTGCTAAATTAAATCTTGATTACCCTGTATTTATATCAAAACTTTCATCAATAAAATGTATGGGAAAATTCTTTCATTGAAATTTAAATAGTGGTCACTGTTCTTATATGATATCTGTGAAATATGAGCCAACCTTGCAGATAACCAAGGACACGACAACAAAGGATTTGCATCAATTCAATACAAGAGAAATCACAGATTGTGGAATTTCTAGCTAGCATTCAGATAAGTTTTCTCACCAGTGTGTGGTTGATGATGATATAGAATCGAGTTTTAGTTGAATTTAAAATATGGTATGAGACTCGGTAACATTTGTTAATTTTACACATGCACACTAAAAGTAAAGATAAAGATAAATATTAGAATAATCATCACCATACATGCATATATAATATATCGATTATGGAAAAAGTAAATCACACCGCTCGATCCGTAGCATGATCAGGGGTTCCTTATTACACCGATAATAGACTTTTATCATAAGTTTATTTCGACCTTAAAGATAACTGGGCCTGTAATGGATTCTTCATCACCATTGTGAATTCTTGCTTCGCAGACAAATCAACATCATCTCCATCCACAGCTTTCCACTCAAACTTGGAAACCAGATTTGCTACAAAATACTCCAACTGAAGCATCGACAAAGCATAACCAGGACAGATTCTTCTCCCAACCCCGAATGGCATCATCTTGATCTCTCTTCTCCCTGTCATGTCAAATGTTTCTCCTTCTTTGTTTAAAAACCTGCTAGGATTGAATGACATGGGATCCTCCCAGACATTTGGATCCCACCCTATTTCAGCTGCATTGATAACAATGGCGGCTTCTTTAGGTATCACATATTCACCCACCACCACGTCTTCAGTCACTGCATGTGCAGGCATAAAATGTGAGGGTGGGTGTCTCCTCAGCCCTTCTAGAATTACTGCTTTCAGGTATGGAATTCGTTGCAGATCATCTTCCTGTATTTTCTCCTCCCCATCTCGAACAACTCCTTTAATCTCCGTGAACAGCTTCTCTTGAATTTGGGGGTACTTGACCAGATTTGCCATGATCCACTGCAAGGTTGTTGTAGTAGTATCCGTGCCTGCACTAAGGAACTCGGAGCATAAACTAACAATTTCAAGCTCATTAAGCTTTCTATTCTCATGAGGGAGTTGCATATCCAGCAGTGTGTCAACATAAGATACGACATTCTCATCCTTAGAGTCCTCCATATTTGGTTCCCTCGATCGCTTTTCCTTTGCCTTCTTTCTTTCTCTTATAAATGGAATCAATACATCTTCTTGGCACTTTCGAAGTCGAAACAATTCCTCCCAACGCTTGCGCAGCACAATTTTCGTCACTCTTGGACAGAAGTTGAGTATACTGAACTTATGGAGATTCACGAGCAATTGATGCTCGACTTCCTCTATTTTTTTAATCTGGTTTTCATCAAGCTTGTCACCAAAACACATGAGGACTAATAGACAAAACATGGCATATCGAAAATGTTCCATCACAAAAACAGGACGGCCAGATTTTGCTTGAGACTCGAGGCGATTCTGGAGGATTTGCACCACCCATTCTCGTGCACGAGAGTAAGATTTCACAGACGAAGGATTGAGGATTTCTGCAGTTAGGTTGCGCCGTAGGAGGCGCCAAGTTGGACCATAACGGCAAAAAACGATGGTAAGCTGATTGGTAGAATCAATTTTGTCAGTAGGAAGAGCTGCTGGACGGTCAGCATATAGCGCACCATTACGTATTAAAGCCTGGTGAGAGAGGTTTCGATCGGCAATGGATATAACAGGGCGAGCTCCGATGTTGAGGGTGAGGATCGGGCCAAACTTGGCATGTAGGGACCGAAGCATTGGCTCTCCCTTGGACATGGACGTGCTGAACCATAGTAAGTTGCTGATGACAGGAAAGATCAGGGGACCTGGAGGGAGTTTCTTGGCACCTAAGTAATTGTTGAAGATGAATTTCAAGAGAAAAGAGATGGAGATGGAGAAAAGGATAAGTAACCAAGCTTCCATAGTACTGGAAATAAAAATGTAGAGATTGTTAGTGTGAGATGGATGCTGGGCATGAACCTAATATATAAGCTCAAGATACAGTTTGTCCTGATTCCCCGTAGAATCTTTTATTTCTTGAAGAATCTTTTTATTTCCAGTACGTAGAATCTCATATATTAAGAGTTATTTGTGTTTGTCTCTTAGAAAACAGTAAGTTCCCCACGAAAAACCATCTACGCAGAGTTATAATATATTTTTTTCAAGAATAGCGAAGAATTATATTAAGCTGGCCATCTAGTGGATGGAAATCAAGCAAAACAAAGAAAAGATAAAATAATAATTATAAGAACGAACCCAAGATGCAGCTTTGTGAGATAAAAAAAAGAAGCAAGAAACAGATTCCCAATCCCATTTAATTGCATCAAATTAATGTTATAAATATGAATTTGTTCCTGATGATCCAATGTTATAGTCCACAGAACAGCCCTTGCCGAACTTATCGTTGAAACATTATTCCTTGCCAAGGAAAGATCAGGCATGCAACATGAAAGTCTCCACCAGAAGAAAAGAATGAAGTTGTATCTTCCTGCATCATGATAACTTTCCTTGTGTAGCAAAGAAAGAGCGATTGCATAACCTATCCTGTTGGGCATAGCTAACCAAGGAAAAAAAACAGTTTTCGAAGGAGAAACAGCTTTGTAAATGACGACATTGTATATATTTTTTTGGAGGTAAAGAAACCATGTTTTGTGAAAAGTGTATTTTGCTAGTAATTAAAATCCTGATTGTCTCAGACTCTTACAAGAAATATATGTATGTTATAACTCGAACTCAAGACATGTTGTGTTTATCGTATTGAACCGGGGAATGCAAAACTAAACTGATATATAACATCTCTGGGAATTATGGGTTTGTATTAGATTAAAACAATTGTTTTTTTCCCTCCTTGTTGTATCATTTTATTTTAGAATTATTGTTAGTTTACTTTTTATAAAATAAAATAATTTGAATTTGATTGCATTAAGATATTTTAATTATTATAAAAAAATCAGTTTTTGACGGAGCAACACCTTTCTACAATTTATTGGATGCGGGGAAATTCTATTTTCTAGAAAATATATTTTGTAGGTTCAAGTAAGCGAATAAGATCTTGACTGTTTTAGATTTTTAAAAAAAAATATATACTTTAACGTGATAAATTTTTTATCATCATATCATGGCCTCTAGGACAACATTGTATGTCTTCGAACCAGGGAATGCAAACTGATATATAATGTCTCTCGGGATTTTGGGCTTGTATTGGATTAAAACAATTGTTTTTTCCCTCCTTGTTTGTATCATTTTATTGTTTGTTTACTTTTTATAAAATAAAATAACTTGAATTTGATTGCATTATGATATTCGATAATTAAAATATATAAACCTTTTATTTTCCCTCTTTTTTTTTATAATAATCAAAGGTTTTGTTAAAAGTATTATATAAACGAGATCCAATGAAGAAAAGAGAAAAGGACTAGATTAAAAAAAAAAAGCCTACAATATGATACTTGTTATTTATTTATTTTAATTGAAAAGGTACCTTTTCTCAAATGATTTTCTTGACGTGCCCTTTCGTCATGATAATTTCATCAACTTTCCATTTATATCACAATCGTTTACCTGACAAATCAGTAAATATTTCAATTACATTATAATATAAACTACTTTTTATTCGACCTCCCGTTGAGCTCGAAAAGCGAGCTGTTTCTAAAATATATGTATAAGAGACACTATATGTTTGTCATTATCTATATAAGAGACACCATATGTTTGTCATGTTTCCACAAATATTTTTAAGAGAAAATAAAAAAATATTTTATTTTAAATTAAAAATTTTTAATGTTTTTAAAATATTTTATTGTGCTGATATTACAAATAATTTATAAAAAATAAAAATAAATATTAATCTAATATATTTTTAAATAAAAAATATTTTCAAAACAAACTCAAAACTCAAGCACCGATCATGCACTACAAAATAATAATGTAATGTTCTGTATTCTCCAACCCATCTAACTTGGATAGGTTTGACTTTGCGTAAAAAATGATAACTACTATATATATATTTACACACACACACCACACACACACCCCTTGGAGACATTAGATTTTAAAATTAGACAAAGCTTCTGCAAAAAAAAAAAAAAAGTGTCTGGACTCTAGCAAAACACGAGGTTACTGGCCGTGAGTTGTGATGAATTTTTTTGATTGATTTTATATTTGTTTTAATTATTTATTTTAATATTTAATTTGTAAAATTATAATTTGTAAAATCGGTTAAAAATGAGTTTTTATTAAATCTAAAAATGATTAAATATTTGTATTGTTAAACGATATATTATACAAAGAAAACACAAACGTTCACACGCACGCACAGATGCAAGAAAATCTTAAGAAATAATTTAATATTATTTTAAAACAAAATTTATCACAACATGAAACATTTCCCATTGTCATAAATTCTCATAGAAAAATGCAAAGCATCTGGAATACGAGGACAAAGTCAAACTTGACATGTACTTTGAGATACTGGTCAGAAACCCATTTTAATATATATAATATAATCAAAAATCACATTAATTTTGATATATATATATACACTCATCTAGAAAACACAAACGTTCACGGACAGACATCTATACGTGCATGCACTGATGATAAGAATCACGAGCTCGTATCGGCTAAATATGGGAATTGAAAACAAAAATAAAGAGGTGAAATTAAATAAAGATTAATTAGCGGTCATGGAAATAGGAACGAATAAATAAATACTATAATAAAGACAGAGGACATTTCTTATCAAGTGGCGAAGAGGTGAGTTAATTAATTTATTTTTTATTATCAATTTTGAGTTGATCCATAAAAAAATGGTTTTAGACGGCGGGTATGCTATCTGAACCGGCCTCCTTGGCTGAGGTAAATTCATGGTGTCATGATATAAGATTACAGCTCATTCTTACATTAATGCATGCCTGAAAATGACATCCACCATGCAAAGAAAATTCAAGAAAATTTGGCCCACCGTCCGTTCACTACACCCACAAGCTGGAGGAGCATCCACAGAGGCCACGACTATCCAGACAATAAAGGCATTTGATTGCCTGGCGCAGTGCCCGTTTTGTCAAAGCGTGTTTTTGGACAAAAATGGCGTGTTAGCTCTTGTACATTGAAGAAATATCAGTCTCTTTTTATATATATATATATATATAGTATCAGTTAAAATATAGTATCAGTTAGATGTTTTTTAAAGTTTTGAAAGGGTGTGAGGTGAAGACTTAGTGTTTGATAACTGCGTAACAGGTCTTGAAATTAAGCTAAAGTGTATATCTCTTATAAGAACTTGAAACAACTGCGATTTTACTCATTCATTTATGTTCACAAAGTGTATTTTTTGGGAATGAGATTTTTCATAAAAAAAAAAAAAAGTTTTTAAGCTGAAACATTGTTCTTAAGAAATTAAACAGTTACAAACGCAATCGTGCACAAGGGATTCAGCTGAGGTGAATTCTACACACTCTTGAAAATTAAATCTGTCAACTGGTTCATCGATTCTGAGATCGAACAAAGGATTTCTAAATCATTCTGTATAATGGAGGAATACCAGTGGATTGATGGTTTCTGTCATCCACTTTCTGTATATATATATACACACACACATAATTGCATAACTGTCATTGCTAGCTTCTGCACTCAATTGAATTTAATATGCTTTTTGATGGGTTATGAATCGTTTTCAAAACTTTAGCTGTGTTCCAGTTAATGTTTAGGCTGTGGAAATGAAAAATTGTGGGATCTCTGAGAGTATACAGTTTATTGTCCTTCTTGTCAATTTCTCAAGATGCAGGCTTACTAAAATAGTGTGCTGCAAACTTCTGCAAGCTCATGGCTTGCAACTACCAAAATGAGCTCATTGATTTCCCAATCCAATTCAATAAATGAAACCATATTTATTAAATTAGGTTGGATGGACATTGGAGATCCAAGAGCAATACCCTACATAAATTATATTTTAATTTAAACCAAAAAATAACTATGGACTTGGTCAAATCTAGATGACTGAATCTAGTCCAAAATCAATATTAACAGGTTTAATATTGCTGTTGTTTTATTAAAAAAATATTATTTTAAAAAAACAATATACTAGAAATCAATTTCAACCCAAAGGTTAGTAAACTATGTGCACTGTTTCTTGATTCTAATACATCAAACTTCAACACGTCCACTAGCCACACATGCTTGATTATTTAAACCTTTCCATGATAGAAACTTACCTAACTCAAATCTCACCTTCTTTCTGCAAATGCAAAAACATGTTGCGCAATTGATTTTGTGTTCTAGCAGGAGAAGGGATTTGTTCTCTTTCTTTGCACTCGTATTCGAGCTTCTCTGTGCATGCTTGATATCCCCGCCGTGTCTTATCTATTTATTGAGCTTACACGATGTTCAGTGAGTCCGAGAATTAGTCGTAATATACATAAATTGACCCGAATACCCTAATTATATATATAAAAAAATTATAATCATTGAGGCTACATCTTCATGTCCAAGATTGGGTTCTCAGATGACAAACATGTACTTGGGGACTTAACTGATGCTTAATCTCAATCATTCACATATAAGATGCCAATGTATATGTTAGAGCAACTGCAGCGGGGTAAATAAAATAATATATTTTTACGTATTTTTTGCCTCTTTCTTTTCTCTTTAGTGTCTGCAATGGAGCATGTATCAGGGTAGCTAAATATAGTTATCTTGCCCCTGAATGCCAAATATAGCATGAGCAGATGACCAAAGTCATATACATGTATTATATTTTATTCTTTTGTGTAGATTCAAATTTTGTATTTTCTGTTATAAAATGCAATTTATTTACATCACACCAGTTAATGTGCTACTGAGATAATGAAAAATTGGATCTTTTTTATTCTAAACTTTTAAATTCATTTTTTTAATTTAAATATAATTAAAAAAATTAATAATTATATTGTTGGAGGGTTTTTTAAAAATAATTATTTAATTATATAATTTACCCTTATTAATTGTATAATTAATTGTATGATTAAACTACATACAAAATAATTATATTATATTTAAAATAATATAAAAATAAATGACCATTTCAGCCCATATCAATAAAAATATCATTTTTATAATATTTAAAATACTATTCCGAAGATTTGCCTCTAAAATTGGCAATCACAGCTGGAGATGTCCTTCGAGTTCACATGTACATGTTGCCTTGGACATGACAAAATAAACAGTACGAAGACAGCAATCGTTAAAGTCAAGTGACCTGTTCTTTCACAAGCAAATCTATCTTCTTCACTAGTTTCCATATCTTAGGAGGTCTCCTATTTTTTAAAAAAAATAAAAAAATCTGCCCTGGTGAATACCTAATAACCTCCTTCAATGGAAACCAGCACCCTTCTTTTGCTCTCCCTAGCACTGCTGTCTCACATCTGTTTCTCCGCCTCTTTCAGCCCCATAGACAACTTCCTCGTCAATTGTGGCTCAAACACCAACACCTCCTTCACTCCTACAGATAGCAGAGTTTTTCTGCCTGATTCCGCTAAACAGGGTCCAGTCTTTCTCACAAAAGGCCAGTCCATTTCAATCGAGAACCAGAACCCATCACCAAGTTCACCAACTTTGTACAAAACAGCTAGAGTTTTCACTACTGCTTCAAGCTACAAGTTCAGTATTAAGAGTAATGGGACTCACTTGGTACGTTTTCATTTCTCTCCATTCAAAGCTCAAGCCTTTGATTTATCAACTTCAAAGTTTAGTGTTTTTGTAAATGGGAATTTGCTATTGAATGATTTTAGTACCAAAGTTGCTGTGCTTAAAGAGTATATTTTGAGAGTAGATGATAATTCTCTTGAAATTTCGTTTAGTCCAGTTGGTGAATCAGGTTTTGGGTTTGTGAATGCAATTGAAGTGTTTTCAGCTCCTAAGGATTTTATTCTTGATGAGGGAGCTAAATTGGTTGGTGCAAATGGAATTGAAGTGTACAAGAATCTTTCTTCGCATGTTTTAGAGACAATTCATAGGATTAATGTTGGTGGTTCAAAATTGGTGCCTTTCAATGATACTCTGTGGAGAACTTGGACTCCTGATGAGGATTTTCTTGTTTTGAAATCTGCCGCTAAACTTGCAGTCACAACTCATGTTCCTAATTATCAGAGTGGAGGTGCTACTAGGGAGACAGCGCCTGGAAATGTATATATGACTGCACAGCAGATGAATAGGGATAATAACCCATTGCAGCCAAGATTTAACATCACCTGGAATTTTCCCGTGGGTTCTGGTGGGGTTCGGCACATGGTTCGATTACATTTTTGTGATATTGTCAGTACTTCACTTAATCAGTTGTACTTTGATGTGTACCTAAACGAGTACTCAGCCTACAATGATCTTGATTTGTCATCCCTTACATTCCATGTACTTTCATCACCAATGTACATGGACTTTATTGTGGATTCTGATGATTTAGGGGCTGTCCGAGTGAGTGTTGGACCTTCAGCTGTTAGTAGTCTTAATAAAGTCAATGCTATTTTGAATGGGGTAGAGATAATGAAGATGGTAAGTCCTTCTCATTCGCAAAGTGGATCCAAGAAGATAACGGTTTGGATTGTGGTGGCTTCAGGTATAGGAGTGTTTGTTCTGTGTTTGGTTGTCTTCGTAGCTATACTTGCATGTAAATACAAGAAGAGGAAGCCAAAACCAAGAAGAGTAGAAAGTGCAGGCTGGACACCTTTACGAGTATATGGAGGTAGCACACATAGTAGAATGTCTGAAGTGACTGTCAATGAATACCGAAGCTTGAAGATCCCTTTTGCTGATGTACAGTTGGCAACCAACAATTTTGATAACAGTCTGATAATTGGTTCTGGTGGATTTGGTATGGTTTTCAAAGGGGTTCTTAAAGACAACATCAAGGTTGCTGTTAAGAGGGGTGTGCCAGGATCCAGGCAAGGACTCCCAGAATTCCAAACTGAAATAACAGTTTTGTCAAAGATACGCCACCGCCATCTTGTTTCCCTCATTGGGTATTGTGAAGAACAGTCAGAAATGATCCTTGTTTATGAGTACATGGAAAAGGGGCCGTTGAAGAAGCATTTGTATGGCCCAGGGTGCTCTCATCTTTCTTGGAAGCAAAGGCTTGAAATTTGCATTGCTGCAGCGAGAGGTCTTCACTACCTGCATACAGGTTCTGCTCAGGGCATTATCCATCGTGACATCAAGTCTACGAATATTTTGCTTGATGAAAATTACATTGCAAAGGTTGCTGATTTCGGTCTTTCACGATCTGGCCCGTGTCTGGATGAGACCCATGTAAGTACTGGTGTAAAAGGAAGTTTTGGATATCTTGATCCAGAGTACTTCCGAAGACAGCAGCTTACTGATAAATCAGATGTTTATTCATTTGGTGTTGTGCTTCTTGAAGTTCTTTGCGCTAGGCCTGCTGTTGATCCATTACTTTCTAGGGAGCAGGTGAATTTAGCAGAATGGGCAATGCAATGGCAGAAGAAGGGCATACTCGAGCAAATTATCGATCCTCATCTCATGGGCCACATAAAGAAAAACTCTCTGAAGAAATTTGGAGAGACAGCAGAGAAATGCTTGGCTGACTATGGTGTCGATAGGCCAAGCATGGGCGACGTGCTATGGAATTTGGAGTATGCACTTCAACTTCAAGAATCTGATTCTAGAACATCACAAGAACCACATGACGGCAGCAACGCAAATGGACCAGAGCTCAGGACACCTAGAATAGCTCCCCGAGCTCCATCAATTAACACAGATACTGAAACCGACAGTGGTGATGGTCCTTCAGAGATTAGAAACAGCCAAGTTTTTTCACAGTTGATGACCAATGATGGCAGATAGTTATATAGATTCTTACCTTGACATAAACAATCTACATTATGGGGATTACTTCAAAGTCACTGCACTATACCATGCCTCAAAAGTTATCCTAGATGTTATTCCATAGGTACATTAGAGACACCTCCACTTACCTTTACTTTTCTATATCTTTACTTTTATGCAGTATTTTTTTCTTGATTTCATCGTGAATATAAATGGATCTATTAGTCCCTTGAGATTAATGTTTCTGCTGTGTTTTAATCGTAGTTATACTATATACCAGGTCAACTGAATCAATGAATACTGGGATTATGTGTAAGAGCTTTGTTGTAGCCTTATTCTGGCAGTGTGCTTAGCCACTCTGGATTCTATCCTCACCACCTCTTTTATATGAATGTCACTGTAAAGTATACGATAGCTTTTGGATGTTTTGAGTGGGGATGAGAAATAAAGCAGTTTTGTTAAGGATGTTTTGTTTCGGCTGAAATATTTTACCAGCTAAAAAAACAAGATAAAACAGCATGATTTTTTAAAATTTCGGTTTGTCCGGGAAATTCCGTCTAAATTTCGATCGGAATGTTCTGGTTTTGTTTCGGTCAAATAATTTAAAATAATAAATAATTCTACAATATTAATTATATCTCTTAATCTGACCGTTAGATTGAGATGAAACTATATGAGGAATCTCTTTATATATATATACTAAAACATTCTGAAAGCAAAACATTTCATTCCAATTAAAATAGATTTGCTCAAGTTCATGATTAAAGTAGTCATAAATTCAAGAATGATAGCTGTGCCCCACATGTATATTTCCATCTAGATGTTCATGTCGTGGATGATTTAGCATCAAATTAATTATGAACTAGCCCACAGGCCAATTATGAAGCAAAACAAGCTGGAAATCACTTGCCTCCATGATTCATTTCCGACATCATAGTATTGGACATGTCCTGGCTCTCCCTGTCCTGAGAGGATTGTTCCTGGGCTGACTAAAAGAATAGAGGAATGCTTATTTAAATGGGTATACTAATATACCTATTCTTGTTTGTTTTAGTTTGTATTTTTTTTAAATAGAAACAAATATAAGTATCTTAGTACACCTATTTAAATATATATTCTTATGCTTGATTGATACTATTAATATCCTTTATAATGAGTTTTGTTTTTCTCTATAATTTATCAAACGATATGAAAATACAATTTTCATTTTCAATAACTATGGCCAATAACTGATAATATTTTATTCCATTTTTACATTATTTTTAATGTTAAAAATATTTATTATATAGTTATTTTACATGACTCGATACACGATATTTGTTATAAGTTTAGCATATTAAATTGATTTTTTTCTAAAATTAAGATGATATTATTTTAAAGAGAATCATTGTAAATTGAATTACAAATTAACCCTTCCATTTAACCAATCAATTCTAACTTGATTTTTTTTTGTGGGGGTGAGGGATGGGTTTAATAATAATAATAATTTATTATATTAACTTAATTCAAAAAAAAAGAAGAGATAAAGGCCGGTTAAAATTCAAACTAAAAGAGAGGGCATCATCGTAATTAAGAAGAAGAGTGACCTTGGAGTATCTGGGGTCCACATGGTGGGCCCCTGCTTTACCGCAACCCCACTCTTCCTCATCATAACTGAAAGCCTCTCCACTAGTGGCAGACAGTTGTTAAATATAAAAATAAGCCCTCCTTTTAGGTTTAATTATAGTTCTCCCAAATATCCGGGGCCAATTTAACAAATTAAATTCTTTTTTCTTCAAATCAGTCCCCAGTTAGCTCTTTCACCTTCGATTATTCCATTAGATCAATCTCCCATTAGTTATTATGTCAATTATTTTTATTTTTTAAGTTTGAATTAAGTTTGGTCAAGGTAATCCAATTTTTATAATTTTAATTTGATTTTGTTAGATCAATCTAGTGTTATCAATATTTTTTATAATTTAATTTAAAATTTGATGATTTACTTGCGGTGTCATCAACCTTTTTATATATAGACAGAATAAAACAAGGTAAGAACCTACAAGGACTGAATTGAAGCCGAAATTTAATTAGGGATTAAAATTGAAAACCCAAAACACACACACAAAAATAATAATAAAGAAAATCATGATGGCCAGGCACAATTTTTTAGATTCCCAAAATCAAACTCTTCTTCCTTCAACTCGAAAAGGCCTCTCTTTTTATTTTATTTTCCAGCATTTCGAGGCCAGAATCTAAAAATCCCGAATTCCTCTCTCGCACAGCAATAAAGAGGGAGGGAGGGACGAAATTGAATTGAAGAAGGTTGAAGAAGGCAGAGAGTAAGATCTAGAGACAGAGAGAGCTTCTCTGTGTGTGATTTTGGTGAAAGTAGGGTTAGGGTTTTTGGATTGGATTGATTAAAAAGAGGGAGAAGATGATGGAGGTGATATTGCATGTATATGACGTGACAAATAGTGGATCGGAGAAGACGAACAACACTATTCTGAACATCAACAAGGTCTTCAAGGACGCTATTGGACTTGGCGGCATCTTCCACAGCGCCGTTCAGGTCTCTCCCTCTGTCTCTCAATTGTTTGTTAATTGCAGCTGCTACGTTGGATTTAGTGTAAAATTAGAGATATCTATGGTATGTTAAGTATTTACTGAAATGGTTTCGCGTAATGTTTTGCCAGTGGAATGTGAGATCCAGGGTTAGCGTTTTGGTTTCAGTACTTAAAGGAGTTACTGATTTATGGATTGAATTATTGTGTGGTAAAATAAGCAAAAAGTCTTCAACTTCGTTGGCATTTTTATTTTTAATCGAGAGAGGTAGTTACTGTTTTTGGGTCCCTGACATTTAGATGGTTGGATTATTGGTGTTTTGAGGTCTCCGTGTTGATAGAACTAGAAGTTTTGTCATTCAAGAGCTGGAAGTCTCAACTGTGCTGTAAATTGGATTTGCCCTGGACAATAATTACTTGACTGTATTGAAGAGATTAAAGTCAAGCTGGGATTGGGGGAGGGGCGTTGTTTTGACAGGCAATATATGGAGGGGACTTTTTTTCTTTTCATAATCATGAATTCTATGTTTTTTGCTGCTTCCTTTTTATGTATTTCATTTTTCTGACTCAACATTGTAAAAGGATTTGTTTTGTTGATTAAGTCTTAGGTAAAGTTTCCTAGTATCAGTGAATTTGTTTATGGAAAACCAAGTTTGTGCACAGACTGAGTCCACTGATGTCTTGTGCATGCAGTGTGATGGAGCTCTGTCGTCTATATTTGGTTCCCAAGTACTGAAGTATGCAATAAGGTTATCAGATATAGACAAATAAATTCATGTCTTAAACTAGACACTGAGCTCTTATGTTTTAATACTATGTTACACACCTTTTACTTTTTTGTTGGTATTTTTTATTTTCAGGTTGTTTCCATCATTCTCTTCAGATGAAGTGAATGTATGACTTGAGGGTAATAGGTCTGTTTCTTTTATGCATGTCAGGTATATGGAGAAGATGAATGGTCTTTTGGGTTTTGTGAACATGGAACTGGAGTTTTTAGCTGCCCTTCTGGAAAGAATCCAATGTATACATACCGTGAGGGAATTGTACTGGGAAAAACCAACTTTTCAATCTTTAAGGTGAATCAGATCTTGCGGGAACTTAGTAGAGAATGGCCTGGAAGTGACTATGACTTGTTGGCCAAGAACTGTAATCACTTCTGTGATGAATTTTGTGAAAGGCTTGGTGTGCCAAAACTTCCAGGTAAGATTGAATTTTTTTTTTCCTGAGAAGAATATCTAAAACTTGAATCTTGATAAATTGACTGGCTATTCAGTGTGATTGATGTGCTCCGCTTGCATATCAGAACACTCTCTTCTATCTGAATATAATTACCCAGTTGACTCAGATTCGTGATCAAGAAATAGATTAGTATGTGGAGGCATAATTTGTCCCCAACATAATTTGACAATTCTTTGTGAAATGTCTATGAATTATAAGCCTGGCCCTTGTTTCATTGGGTTTGCAACCATTTCTCACCCTTTTCAACTTAAGAAACAAACACTTTTTTTCCCCAATTTTCCTGAAGTGGATGTATCTGTGATTTGTCTGACAGGTTGGGTCAATCGATTTGCCAATGCTGGTGATGCTGCCATGGAAATAGCAGGAAATACAGCTTTCCGGGTGAGATGCTCTTCTGTATTTCTTTTCAGATGAACTGATGTAGGCTTCAGAGCTTCCCTATCGTGATTCCCTTTCCCCTAATCCCTAAATGCGTGGTTTGCTAATTGCAGTTTAGACAAGCCAAGACTGAGATTGTATCCGCCAGCAAAGTTGCATATAGATTTCTTGCGGGTGTCACTTCCAGTAATGGCTCTGCGCCCGAGTCCCCTACAAACTCAAACACAAGAGCCCCAAGATTCCAAGCATCCTGGTTTAAAAACCTCATCACAAATGGTGCCAAACCTAGTAGCACAGAAGTTGATGATCAGGATGAAGATGTACGTCTCCAGCGGCAACACAGTAAGCAAGGAACAGATCAACTATTGCGGCAGAACTCACAACAAGAACGACACGAACTACCACCGCTGCATCAGAATTTCAGACATGATGTATGATGAAGCATTGCTCGTAAGATTCATTCATCGTGTAGCGTTGTAAAATTGTTCATTGCTTTTCCATCTAAATTGCTTTTCTCTTGGTGCCTAAAATGACTCAAGAACGTTTAAAAGATTGTCAATGTGAAGTGTTTTTTCTCTTATCCAAATCCATATGCCACCAACGATTTAGGTAAGAATATTTATTAATTTTAAAATATCCCAGTAAAGAACTCTCCATTCTTAAATTGTTCATCTAAGATGTTAAACGTGACAAGTCTCGCGATTATTCTTGTAATTTCAGGGTAATGTTAAAATTCTCTCCTTACATGACATCATATGAAGTCGGCTAATGATCTTTCCTCCTTGGACTATTATTGTTAAATTCCATCTAATTTCGGTGGATTCATCTATTATGACTTGTCCAACAAAAAATCTACTATTAAAAGGATTGGTATTACCTAATTTATAAAATCTTTTTTTTCAAAAAAAATAATAATAATAATCTTCTATCAAGATCCTTGGAGGAATCATGTTGTATTGTCACATTAGTGACTAAAATATGGTCAATACCAGTTGAGTTGGATACCAAGGGATTTCAAATTAGTCTTTTATGTGAATGTTTGATAATGTATTTTATTTTTAAAAAATTATTTTGATGTGTTGATGTTAAAAATAGTTTTTTTTTTATTATTATTTTAATAAAAAAATCAATTTAATACATTTCTAATAATAAAAAAAATACTTTAAAAAACAACTTTACACATTCTTAAATATACCCTAAACCAACCGTGACAATTGAATAAGGTTTTCCCACTTTTTATTCATTGATTATATAAATGATCGATTTTTTTTTTGTCTAGATGTAAGCAATTGTTGTTCAGCCAGATTTTAGATATGTTATTCAGATTGAGAAACTTGTTTATGGCAACCTCTCTTTGAATTCAAACCCAAGAGAAAAGTGAAGTGCCGACATGTTGTAGAAACTTCCGCTGTTGTCTATTTATCATATCATACTCTTTGTAGTCGTGGACAGTTTGGTAGGAATTCCATGGAAGTTGGAGTGCCACGAACGCACGTGCGATGCTTAGTTGTCTTCTGAACCAGCTCCTAACAAAGATCATTACCATCATCTTGGAGGTAACTATGATTTACAATTTAAGACAATATTATTTCAAGATTAACGTATTCCAGAATCTAGTAAACACTCCGTTGGATAATACAAGCAGCAGCGCCGGTCTCTTGCTTCAATACTTAAAAAGCCAAAGTTGTAAATTCGGTTCCGGTTATTATTTTGTTTTTTTAATTAAACTAAAATATTTCAGTTTTAGTTAGGTAAAATTTAAAAATAAAATTATTTAAAATTGTATAATTTGATCTAAACAAAGACATAATAAAATATTTTTTCTGAACAAAATTATAAACATTTATAATATTACAAGAACGTTATCATCAATCTAGCAATGTTATTACATACTCTGATTGCTCTGAAATTTTAACATAATATATATAAATATGTCAAGAGACTCATTGTAAAATTTCATCTCATTAAAAGTTAGATTAAGAGATATGATTGATATTATAAAATTATTTATTTTTTAAAAAATACTATTTAACTGAAATAGAACGTACAGAACAAAACTAGAACATTTCAGCCGATATTTGACCGAAAAATCCAAAATAAATCGGAATTTAAACCAAGATAAAAATAATATAATTTTATCTAGTTTTTTTAATTAGTATCGAAACAGAATACAACTGACAACAGCTGGTGAGCCCCACCAGATGAAGATGTCGGCATTCCGTTCTGGCTCCTAGCACTAGCCTTTCAGAGTGACTGTCACCGAACTTCAACTATGGGTTCGTATCAACAGAACCACGAGCTCACCTTCTCTTCCATTCATTAACAGGAAAACTAACCATCAATATCATCAGAAATTGCAGTAGATGTTACACACATCTTGTGAGCGATGTGAGGCTATAATCCTGCTAAATTGAGGACCATCACATGCGAGGCTACAATCCTGCTAAATCGAGGACCATCACATGCCTCAGATCTAACTCATGCTAGATCACTGTGTGCCACAATTTTGATAGAACATTGATATTATTTTCTTTACCAGGGTCGCGAATCACATATAAACATGATTCTGATGTGTGAACCAAAAAGATGGGGGGAATCTCAATAAAATGGACGATATTGCCTTAGCAATCAACGACAAAGGTAGCCTGTTAGAACTAGTCAACGAAAAAGTTCCACAAGGAAAACAAAGTAGCAGTAAAATTATGTTTCCAGTAACTAAAAATAAAACATGCTTCTTGAGCAAATGACATGAAGAAATACCAAGAGATAACAAGTGCAACATTTGTTCAAACCAGAAGCAGCAACACGCGAATCTGATAAACGACAGTATGCCATTCAAGAACATATGTACAAGACCATTATTTTGGAACGGCAACTGGGAATCTTTTTGAAAAGCGGCAGCGGAGAGTTGCTTATCTACCCTCTTAGCATCCCGTCAAAGAGAAACGTATCGCCATGCGCATCTTCTGCAATCTGGAGAGAAGAAACAGCTTGTGCTGCAATAAGTCCAGCTGAGAACTCTGTAGTGCCCCAACTGCCATCGTCGAAGTATTGCACTGGCACACCCCCTCGAAGAGACTCGTATGAAAATGACAAGTCATTAGTTTCCCTCTCCCCCCATTGGCATCCAGTTCCACAAGTACTGGGGACCCAGCCTATTCTCTCAAATGAATTCCCTGAGCAGTCCTCGTGAGGGAGCGATGGCTTCTTTTCACAACCCAAGAAGTCAATATTGCCATCACAGCTCCAAGTGTTGAAAACTTCCTCTTTGTTTAGCAGAATTTTACATGAATCATCAGAGTCCTCGCCAAGTAAGACATGTAGAGCAACAGCCTCTGCAATTGCAGCACCCTCTTCATCAAGTCTTTGCTGTTCTTCCTTCTTTTTTTGTTTCTTCTGCTCTAGCTCAGATCGGATTGCTGCAGATGTAGCTAGAGCTTTCTCCAGACGCCTCCTTTTCTTCTCAGCCTGCCTGAGACGATCCATCTCACCTTTGACCTGCTTCTTCTTCACTTTCCTCACAGCAGGTTGCACTTTATTACACGCTATGCTATCCATAACTACTGAACTATAACTTTCTTTCGTTCTTTATCTGTTCCTTTTTCAACCTTTGTTGTACTCCTAAACAGCGCTACCTAATTTCAGTAAAAAAAAATCTGTGAAATCTCAACTACACCCACTCAGGTCTGAAGGAATACCTCATCTTTCGGACAATACAATCCCAAACAGAAACAACTGGAGACAATAGAAGAGAGAAATGATAAGCATCCACAAAATCATCTCTTGGCACCATTCTTCCTAATTTTCCACAACCCTCGCATTCGCCCATTTTGTGCACACCAATAAAACCACAAAGCCGATCAAAATTGCAAAAGTAATAAACTCAATCCAGGACTTCAAACAGCTCACATGGCCTTCCCCTCTGCAGTAGAAAAACTCAACAAGTCAGTAAATGAAGCCCCACAAGAAACCATCCATAAAAAAATGAAAAAGCAGTAATACACAGATAGGTCATATTGCACAAAACTACCAAACAAAATCTTACCTCATTTAAATCCTTTTGTCAGCAACAAAAATAAGTTTTAAAGCATCTACCCTCTTAACTATTTCGATAATTTACAACAATTTAATTGTCAGTTACATAACCCTAACCAATAAAAAAGATCCTCGCATTAATAAAGCTGTGTCATGTGCATCGGTACCAGCAGAAACTCATGCCATATTGATAAGAATGTTAACTGGAGCCTGTTATTAGTAATCAGAAGTCCAAAACATACAGAAACTAAACCTAATCCTCACTCCCTTGATCAATTATCATTGCCATCCTTCAAAAAAATTAAAATTCATCGACATACTCTCCTATATCAAGTCAATTAGAAATCACTCTTTCTACTTGAATGGTTAATAAGAAACCACCCTTTCTACTTGAATGGTTAATTAGAAATCACTCTTTCTTCAACTGATTCCTTGATTGAACACCGCAACCTCTTTGTTCAGATTTCAGATCCCAAAAGACTTCAACACTTGGGCCACCAGTTAACCATTCAAGTAACAAATCACATCTAAAAATTCCAACGAATTCCCGGTCTTCAACTTTTGTGACGGAAAATAACATCATAATTCAAAGTTCAATCCTTTATTAGATCCAAGGCTACAAATCCTACCAATAATCATAATTCAAATCGAATCTTAGACAAACAGAACAAACCCACATCAGCAGACTATTAAACATGCAATAATAACAACCAGTTAAACAGATACAATAACATTAGATCCAAAAACCCATCAAGCTAAAACACAAAAAAAATCATTAAAAAACATGAATTCCATAAAACCATACTAAAATCAACAAGCCCGCAAATAAAAAATGAAATAAAATAAAATCTTTAAAGGTATAAAAAGCAAACCTTTTTCACTGAGAGATTGAAAGGGTCTTCACTTTTCCCTCTATAACTGAAGTGAAACCGGAGAAAGAGAGAGAGACCTGAAAATATAGAGAGCTTATAACGGGGTGTTCGGATCCACAGAAAGTAAAGAAAAAATCAGAGGAAAAGGTATAAAATAACTGATCACATGAGATAGGTGACAAGAGAGAAAGAAAGAGTAATCTTGTGGTTCTCAAATTAGATTAGGCGACGTGGCAGTTCATGGGTTGCTGACAGGAGGGTGCATGGTGTCGCTTATAATGCCGTGCCACATGGTAGGTTTTGGTGAGAGTGATAAATAGGGAAGAGTGGGTCCCCTATATAGTGCTTTCTGGACCGTCAGATTTAGGTTTTTTGTTTGGGAGACATTAGATGGATGGTGTAGATTACCGTTGGGGGTGGCAAGTAGAGTTCAAGTTGGATTTGGAAATTGGGACTGACTTGTCAAGTGAAGTGAAGTGAAGTGCTCAACAACTCTTACTGACTAAACAGTAAAAAACAAAACTATATCAATGATTTGCATTTTGGAATTTTTTTTTAAAAAAAAAATTATTATTATTATGTTTTACTTAGTTAGATATCAAGTTTTTTAAAAAAAAAAATCAAATTAATTACATTATTAACTAGTTGTATTTTTATATGTTTGATGATTTTACATTTTATGTTGTTTATTCTTTCTTCTCTTATACTTCTTATTTTGAACTAAAAATATTATGTTATTTATTTATTATATTATTTAATTTAATTTAATGCTGATTTGTTTTTATCCCTAATTTGTCACCACCAAATTTCATTTACATTTTCACCTTTAAAACTTCCTTTCTTAATATATTCTTCTTTTTTTAAAAACTAATCTCATTAAAAATAATAATTGGAGTACACTTAATTTTAAATTAAATAAGATTATAAATAGTTATCATCCTTGAAATTCCTTATCCCTTCCTCCTCGGGTAAGCACTTAAACCATTTTTAAATGTTAACCTCTCTATCTTAAACTCCCTCGTCCTAAAAAATAGTCTAAAACATCCCTTCAAGACCAATATTCTTTGACTGATACGAAAGATGGGTCCTTATTTAAAATAATTAAGAATAGAATAATAAAGGAATGGGTTAAATAAAAGTAAGTTATTACATCCGATAATAGAGATTTTTTTTGTATTTTTTATTCTATATTCTTGAGATAGATCATGCATCTTGCTGAAAAATAGTATTTTTATTGAAAATAAATTCTTGAAAAGTGAGTTTTTTTTTTACAATTGATAATTTCATAGAAAAATAAGTTGAAAAATAATTCTTAGTGTTTATTTATTCTATGAAAAATAATTTTTATTAATATTCTAAAAAATATTTATTTATATTTTTACTTTTTTTTAAGTTTATCTAACATATATGAAATGTAACTATTTGATCAATTACGTTAAAAAAATAGATATAAAAAGTGTAATTGTGAAACAAAAGAATTTATTATATCATATATTTATATTTGATTTATTTTATGAAATGTAACTATATATATAATATAATATGCACCGATATATCAAATCAAAATACTTTTATATTGTATATTAATATATCATAATATATTAATTTCTATATAAATATAATAGTAATTTATTGTTTTTTAATAATAATATATTTTAAAGCATGCTTCTATATATAAAAGAATAGTAAAATATTTTATCATTTTAGTTTTTGGGTCTTTAATGGAAATGTTGTTGAATATTTTACAGAACACTTTTCTCCATCTAAAATGTATTTTTTAAAATATTAAATAGAAATATTAGTTATTTTATGTTATTACTTATTTTTATTTAACTCATTCCTTTATTATTTAACTTATAGTCACAAAATCTCCACAATCCAGATTCTTCTATCAGGGAAAATCCATTTTGGACCTGTACTTGCGGTGATCACGACAAAACAGCACATGAACTAGCCATGGTTATAATAAAACCATCATTTCTCTCCGACATTATCACCGCCACTATAAAACGTACTAACTCCACAAAAAGAAGAAGCATATAACAACGACAGATCTCAAGCTCAAGCTTAATTTGCAGCATAAAAAATGGGCAAGAGTGTTTTACTGTTATGTGGTGATTACATGGAAGATTCTGAGGTAGGCTGCCTTTCCTTTTATCTATCTTGAAGTCTTTCACGAATCTTGGATTGATGAAGAATTGTGGGTTCCTCTTGTTTTTTTGTAGGCTATGGTTCCATTTCAAGCTTTGCAGGCTTATGGGATTGCTGTAGATGCTGCATGTCCTGGCAAGAAAGCTGGGGATATTTGCCGCACTGCAATTCATGATTCTGCTGGTTATCAGGTCCCCCCCTCATTATATACATTTAATCATCATATTGGATTCCTTTTTTTTTTGGCTTTTTTTATAAAGCTTAATAATTTGATGCTCTGACTTAGTTCAGTCATCGAAGCTTTAGTTTTGCCAAAAAAATATTTTTGCAATAATTGGTGAATATTTTTTTTCCCTTTTTATGGATTTGTAAAGTTAATTTTAACATATTCATAATATGTATTTGTTTGTCTCTATAAATATTGCATACCTCACACTTTACTTTCATTAATGTGCAGATTATTGGGTTTCATCATTGTTTTATGTCTTCTATGAGTAGTTTAGTGGATAAAATTTAATATTTTGAGACTAATCTTCACATACATTTGGTATTCAAATTTTAAGGTTTGATTAATTAATAAGTTAATAAAAGACATTTTTTTAATGCAATGATAATTTTGTGTCTGAAATGAATGTCTGTAGTGGTCGTGGTGATCTTAGTGATGATGGTGGTTGTGGTTGTATTGGAAGTGTAGTAGTGACAATATCAATATGCTAATTTCTTTGATGGGTTGTGCTGAGTGCTAATTTTGATAATTGCATGGTTGTGGTGATGATCATTGCACCTGTATTATGTGTTCATCAAGATCCATTTTTATGATAATAAGCTTACGAGTGTTGTTTTTCTAATAAGCTGTTGGTGGATGTCGCTCAACAGATTGATTAAAGTGCAAGCATACTATATCAATGTCATAAACTTAGTTCTAATAGGTGTTTTTTGGAACTTCATTGATTTTAGACTTATACTGAGAGCCGTGGTCATAATTTTACTCTCAATGCAACATTCGATGAAGTTGATTTTGGCAAATATGATGGACTGGTGATACCTGGAGGACGGGCTCCAGAGTATCTTGCCATGAACGAATCTGTGTTAGATTGTGTCAGGAAATTTTCTGACTCGGGAAAGCCAATTGCCTCTGTTTGTCATGGACAATTGATCTTGGCAGCTGCAAACTCGGTAAAAGGTCTGAAATGCACTGCATATCCTGCTGTGAAACCTGTGCTCATTGATGCTGGTGCTCATTGGGTTGAACCTGAAACCATGAAAGCTTGTGTTGCTGATGGCAATATCATCACCGGAGCTACATATGAGGGGCATCCTGAGCTCATCCAGCTATTTGTGAAGGCACTGGGGGGCAAGATAACTGGTTCAGATAAGAAAATTTTGTTTCTCTGTGGGGTAAGTTCTAGCTATTTGTTTTTAATTCTTGATTTTTTTTGCCATTGACCGAGGTCATGCATATGAAACATGTGTTGTCTTATAGTTGCTTAGAATCCTTGCTTCTTTTGTTCTTGCTTGCAGGATTTCATGGAAGATTACGAGGTAACTGTTCCTTTTCAGTCTCTTGAAGCTCTTGGGTGCCATGTTGATGCAGTTTGCCCCAAGAAGAAGGCTGGGGACACCTGCCCAACTGCAGTCCATGATTTTGAAGGTGACCAAACTTACAGTGAGAAGCCTGGCCATAGTTTCACTCTAACAGCCAGCTATGAAGGTTTGGATGCCTCAAACTACGATGCTCTCGTCATCCCTGGAGGCCGAGCTCCAGAATATTTGGCACTGGACGAGACAGTGATTGCTTTGGTGAAAGAATTCATGCACTCTAAGAAGCCTGTTGCATCCATCTGCCATGGGCAGCAGATCTTAGCTGCTGCCGGGGTTCTTAAGGTAGTTTCCCGTTGTTATGCGAGAAATGTGGTGTATTTTCTTCAAATAACGCACCTACAATATGTGATAATGCAACTAATTTATTGCTGTGTGCACATGTTTATGTTAGTTAGAAAAAAAACTGCCATCATTGGACATTCGAGGAGACATGGAAATGCTTAAACATTAATTTTACCATGCATTTTTTAACATATAGAATTATACTCCTGGCTTTTTCTGTTCAAACTTTAACTCGGACTAGGTATCTGTTTTATTAGATTTAGCTCTGCGGGATTTCATATGCAACTGATCATAGTTTATATCTTAACATGAGATATTCAAACTCCTCGATCATCATATTTAAAGTTCCATGAGAATTGCTTTCAAGGGCCCTTTTATCCTCTATATTTAGAACCTACTTCTCTTGATCATAGAATTACAGATATTATGCTATTTCATGTGTCAGGTTGTATAATCGCTAATACAAATAATCTTTGCAGGGAAGAAAATGTACCGCATATCCCGCAGTGAAGCTTAATGTTGTCTTGGGAGGGGCAACATGGCTAGAACCTGATCCAATAGATCGCTGCTACACTCATGAAAACTTGGTTACAGGTGCTGCTTGGCCAGGGCACCCACAGTTCATCTCTCAGTTGATGGCCTTACTTGGCATCCGAGTGTCGTTTTAGTTTAGCTGTTTTCATGTAACTATTATGCTTGTATCTTATACCAAATAACATGGGGATGCATACGGCTTCCATGTTTGTGTCTGGAATCCATCTTGTATCTCGTGGATCCTTGTCACTTGTATGCGGTTTGCTTGTGCTGAAAATAAACTACTATACCATGCAAATAAGTGACTTCTGGAATGTTGGTTGTGGAAAATGAATAAATTTGATCTTGATACACAGAATGGTGAAGATATATTCGTTATTTTATTGGCAGATGATTTTGCTTATAATTTGAATGACCTTAGACAAAAACGTCGGGTCAGTAACTGCGTGATGTGGAAAAAAGTTGACGAAACCAATTCAAAGATCATGCTGATCACGATAGCAAGCAGGTGAGTAAGTGTCGATGCGATCCAGTCCAACAATAATACAACTCCCATTTAATATTTTTATTGGTTACCATGTGCATTGATCCAACATTAACGAAGAGAGGTACAGTTCATTTTTAGTCAACGTTAACAAAGAGAGTTAAAGAACAATTCCTTTTTTGTTGCACATACAGTCTTCATAAAACCACGAAACTTCACTTGAGAGGCGATAGCAATAAACAAAGCTAAAGCTCAAGTCTTATTTTTAGCATCAGCAATGGCCAATTGCAATCCCCAGAAGAAAGTTTTATTGTTATGTGGGGATTTCATGGAAGATTATGAGGTGGGCTGCTTTCATTTTTATCTTTCTCGTTTAGGAGTTGTTTCCCCCCTTGGAAGTCCTTAAATGATTTATTTTTTTTGATGTTCTTCAGACTATGGTTCCATTTCAAGCCTTGCAGGCTTATGGAATAGCAGTTGATACTGTCTGTCCTGGCAAGAAAGCTGGTGATTGTTGCCGCACTGTAATTCAAGACTCTGGTGCCTATCATGGCTATAAGGTCCCCTCTCTCTCTCATTTTATGATAATCTCTGATAATATCCATTTCTTAATGAAAACATTATTTGTTTTGATATAAAATGTATCCAAATTTAGTTACTTGCATCTCCGACTTGGTTTTGTTTAATTGTTTGTCTTCTGATATCGTGCTGGAGTAGTGGTGGTGGTGACAATCTGACTCCGATGGATATAATAGTTCTTATGATGATCATTTTACGTTCATAATGTGTAACTGAGCTCCCTTTTTCATGTGTTCTGCTGGCAAATATAGTGCAGCCACTCATTTCCTTTGCTCTGATATGTGTTTTTGGAACTTCACTTGCTGTAGACTTATACAGAGAAGCTTGGACACAACTTTAGTCTCAACGCAAGCTTTGATGAAGTTGATTTTAGTAAATATGATGGGCTGCTTCTACCAGGAGGAAGGGCTCCAGAATATCTTGCCATAAACGAATCCGTGCTAGACTGTGTGAGGAAGTTTTCCGAATCAGGAAAGCCGGTCGGCTCCATTTGTCATGGACACTTGATCTTGGCAGCTGCAGGCTCAGTAAGAGGTCGGAAGTGCACTTCACTCCATGGTCTGGGACCTGTGCTCGTCGATGCCGGTGCTCACTGGATTGAACCCGAAACCAGGATGGATAGCATCGCCGATGGCAATCTCATCACTGGAGTCATGTATAGGGCTCATCCAGCGTACATTCAGCTTTTTGTGAAGGCACTCGGAGGCAAGGTAACTGGTTCTGATAAAAGGATTCTGTTTCTCTGCGGGGTAAGTTCTATTGTTCAGACAGACACAATTACTACTTGTCTCTTACTGTCAAGCTCGATGAAACATGTTTTAAGAATCTTTTGTTCTTTTGTTTCTGCTTGTAGGATTTCATGGAAGATTACGAAGTAACTGTTCCTTTTCAATCCCTTCAAGCTCTAGGGTGCCATGTTGATGCAGTTTCCCCCGAGAAAAAAACTGGGGATATCTGCCCAACTGCAGTCCACGAATTTGAAGGTGATCAAACTTACAGTGAGAAGCAAGGACATAATTTCGTTCTAACTGCTTCCTATGAAGGTTTAGATGCGTCGAGTTACGATGCTCTTGTCATCCCTGGAGGCCGGGCTGCAGAATATTTGGCACTGGATGAGACAGTGGTTGCCCTGGTGAAAGAGTTCATGCAATCTAGGAAGCCAGTTGCGTCCATCGGCCATGGACAACAGATCTTGGCTGCTGCTGGAGTTCTTAAGGTAGTTTTCTGTTGTCTTGTGAGGAAGCCTGTTCATGGACTTGCAAATACTATGAATCACATGGCTTATATTGTCAATGTTTTGCAGGGAAGAAAATGTACTGCGTACCCCACGGTGAAGCTGAACGTTGTCTTGGGAGGGGCAACGTGGCTAGAACCCGATCCGATCGATCGCTGCTACACTGATGAAAACTTGGTTACTGGAGCTGCTTGGCCAGGGCACCCTCAGTTTGTCTCTCAATTGATGGCCTTGCTTGGTATTCAAGTGTCATTTTAGCTGTTAACTAATATGCCCATTTCTTGTTTCAAATATCGTTCCGATGCAGACGCCATGTTTGGGTCTAGAAACCGATTTCGTGTTCATCTAACACATGGATTCTGTATCTGTTATTGGAATCCTTGTCACTTGCAAATTAAAAAAAAAAACTTTCATATTGTTCAAAGCGACAACGTTTCGGATGGCTGCATTCTAACTCATCATTATGAATTTAATTTTGATACACAAAGAATGGTGAGTGGTAGTTGTTCATCATGCATGTTGTATCAGACAGAATCAGAATGTAATTAGGCAAATAATCCTGATTTGATCTCTACGTTGATGGTCTTTCTTGGAATCCATTCTAGTTGTTCTTGTGGCATCAATCCGTAGATATACAACAAAATTTATTATACTCGGAATTTCCTTAACATTAATCTAAAATTGTTTGCATTGAAAATGGAGATGCAGACTAGTATGAAGTTCTTATTCAAGTTCTGGAACTAGAATGAAATATCAGCATATTACATATACTTCTCAAGTTTAGCAACACCAACATAGAGAATGATGCCTATTTTTACCTGTGGATACTTTTTACTTCACATCCTTGAGATTTGGAGAGGAAATGTAGCATCATGGATTGCACCTCTAGAAGGGACTAGGTGGAGATTATCGAAGTAGCCAAGTCTCTCTAATAGGTGTCTTTGACAGTTCTCGGCAGCCATAATTCCGGCTGAGTATGCTCCGTGCACAGAACCTTGATGGTCCTCCATGCTAACTGCTTCTCCTCCAAAGAAGAGATTCCCCAAGGGTGTGCGGAGTCTCTCGTATGAATCTTCAGGCTTTCCGACCAGATCATAAGAGTAACAGCCAAGTGAGTCCGGGTCTGTTCCCCATCGTGTCACAAGATACTGAACCTGTCCCAGCAGAGCCAATAATATCAGTTTATAACATTTTGACGTTAGAACCAAATTGAGAAAAAAACTCAAGAGCAGAGAGATTATAGGGCAGCGCAGAGGGCTAAATGAAATTTACCGGCTCTTTTGCATTAGGAAACATTTTCTTCAGCTGCAGCATCACAAATTTTGCAGCAGACTCATCAGAAAGCTTCTCAAGATCGTAAGCAAACCTTCCAGCAGCCATGTAGACAAGAACAGGATGGCCTGTTGCCTTGTGAAGATTGAGAAAATAGCCACAAGCATAAGATGTGGGTGCAACAATGCCCAAGAGTTCCAAATCTGGCCAAAATACACTATCAAATTGCAGTGCAATCTTGTTTTCACAGCCAAAACCAAGATCCGAAATTGCATCAACCTTCCACTGTGGCAACTTTGGCTCAAAATGAATTAAGTTGGCTTTGAGAATCCCAAGGGGTACTGTAATGATAGCTGCATCAGCAACAAAGCCTGTCCCATCCTCTACTGTGACCATCACCTTATTAGGCCCGTTGGATATTTTTGTAACCCTACACGTCACAATTCATTAAAGAAAGAAAATCATTCACTTTCACTTCGGGAAGCACCGTATAACACCTTTTCAATACAGAAAACGAGAACACATCCAAAATATTAAGATATGAGCAAGAAATACCGGTGATTCAACCGTATATCAATATCTTTTGCAAGAGCCTTTATTATAGGGTCATAACCTTGCACCATAAGACCATGACCTCCGGAAAGAACTTGCTCCTACATGTGAAGAAATGCGCTCAACAATGTCATCTTTCAAGGTACACTCAAATTGACCTTAACAGAGCAAAGCTTTGTATAGCATTTTGCAATATACAATTCGGCAATCAAAGACTCAAAATCCACTAATTTCTTAGCTTCTGCTATCTCTATGCAAAAAAAATTTCTGAACTAAAGCCAACCCGTAATGGTAATCAACTCTTTTTCAAGGCGAAACATTTATTTGACATATTGCATCGTCTTCACACAGTTCAAGACAAATTGCAGCACAATGCAAAGCAATTTAGGAGAGATTCAGAAGATCAATAGTCCACTTGCCTGATCCCAAGATTTCAGTGAAATCATATCAGCATCTGCTGCAAACCAGGCTTCCATTCTACAGATGTACCATTGCAGCACTTCATTTGCAAGTCCTTCTTGCCTAAAGACATTGGAAGTTTAATTAGTAGTTCCAAAACTCCATGCTGAAAAAATCCAAAAATTGAATTTGTTACACGTTGTTCTTTTAACCATACCTTAATTCTGGATGCTTATCTAGCACAATCCAAATTGCTTGAAGAACAGACATGTCATCAGTGTGTTCATCTCTTACTTTCTCAGTCTAAAGGTGTAAACAAAGGACTTAATTTGCTTGCTGTAGAAGAGGGTAGTTTCTAACCATAAAAGAAGGTTCTCGTCAAAGAAATTAGTGAGAAGATCTACCTCCTCGAGAATTCTTTTGAATGTATCTCCAACCTCAATGACCATCTGTTGTGGAACTTTA
This sequence comes from Salix exigua, assembly GCA_032356905.1. Taxonomy (NCBI): domain Eukaryota; kingdom Viridiplantae; phylum Streptophyta; class Magnoliopsida; order Malpighiales; family Salicaceae; genus Salix; species Salix exigua. The sequence continues at coordinate 17,981,383 of CM063604.1, forward strand.
TGTCCTTCCTTGTCAAAAAGAGTATAACTGAAAGGCCAAACCCAAGTCCACATGACAAAAGTTTGGACAAAGTTAATAAGAGCCACAATCTTAAATCATAAGGTTCAAAACATTGCAGCTCCGATCCAATCTTTTTCTACCAAATTATAGGTAGGACTGTGGCCTATTAATCAATTCATTATTCAATTAGGAACATGCATAAAATTATTCATTGTAAAAAGAAGTTGGCCAATGTTTGTATCTTGTATGTTCTGAAAGAAACAGGAATGCAGTATTGGTGAAGAAAATTCACTAGAAAGCAAAGGTAATAATATTGGATGCAATTTGCTCCATGAAACAAGCAAGAACTGCGATACGAAAAAACTGTAGGATTTGAAATGCATAATTTAACCACAAACACACATAAAATTAAAAAGGAAAAGGAAAACCTAGAAGTCTGCTCAATGCAACATCTGAAGTGAACTGCAGAGGATATAAATGCAAAACTAGCAATGACTGACCTCTCCAGATCATGGTCATACAATACAGAGTTGTCACCACTTGTACGGTATAATTTCAGCCCCAGACCTCGTATCAGAGGAGCCAAAGGATTCTCATTGCAAACACCATGTAGCCTAGATTGTAACATGAAATGAATTAACACTTTGAGGAATCTATCTATCAGTTGCTTCACATTTACATTTAATACATATCAAGGCAACCCAACACAGATTACAGGTACTGGTAAAGCGAGGTTAAAGAGTCAAATAACAAAAGAGATCTTTTTTCTAGAGATATTAATTGGGTTTTCAAGACATGATTAATGAGCATTAACATCCCAAAAAAAACGAAAATATGTATCAACCTATCTATGTCAGCATATTTAAGTGTATTAATTCCCAAAAACAAGGCAATCACATTAATAGAATAGCGAGTGAAAATCTATAATAAGGAAGATACTAAGCAAGAGAAGGGATACACATGGGTAAGGTAAAGGTTTCAATAAGATCAGATACGTGCGAGAAAGAAAAAAATAGTACCAGGATGCTCCTAAATCCACTGGATAGCCAAACGAATAGTCAGTATGAATGCGGCCACCAAGTCTATCCCGTGATTCCAGTAAGACCACCTTAAACAAAATAACAACCATTACCTAATCGATGCATATGAATAAGGGTATGTCCCAACATACAATTAAAAAACTCTGGACTCATATGTGCATGTATAACATAGTATGCTAACCTTAAAAGATGCATCATGCAGTATTCGTGCAGCAGCAAGCCCTGAAATACCACCACCAATCACGATGACAGTAGGAATCGAACTGTTTTGCCTCTCAACTTGTGAAGCAAAAGTGTCTCCTGATTCGTTGAACAAAAATTAGCAAAAGACAGAGCAAAATAAATGTACTTCAAAACGTACAAAAGCAAGCAAGCAAGCCTGGAGAGAGATTTAGAATATTACATCTAACTTTGTAATCATGGAAGATTATAGGTTTTAACTCAGCCTTTCCTTTAACTAAAAATTATGATAATTCCTTCTACTGATTTTGACTCAAAATTCATCTTCACAAAGGAATTCAAAGAAACAACTTAGAACATTATTCACAGCAGCATTGCTGTAAATGTCATACAATCACAGTATCTAGTAAAAGCATAACAAACAAACAAATAAATAAACTTTTTCAATATCTCATGTCTCAAAATCCTTTAGGTTGTGTTTGGTGGTTTATTAGGATAGAAGAGACAATACAAAGACAGAAACGCGTTTGATCAGAAGAGACAGAGATATCAAATAAATTTATTTATGGAACAATATTGAAGTGAAGGTATGTATCCCTTCTATCCCTATTGTTTCCGTGTCTGTCTTTTTTCTTTTTTTTTTATTAAAATAGTAACCAAACTCTACCTTATAAATACTCCTAATTACCCTCCTAGTCAATTTCAATTCTCTCCCTCTCCATGCACCCACAACCACTTGCAAAATGCATACCTAGAAAATGAACAACTCATCCCAGAACACTACAAAAGCAAAGACTTCATCTAGCACCACCCCGCCATACATAGCCTAACCAGAAGATCATAATTTAACATTAAATTTGTTCAGAATCCATACATTTCTCACAGATTTAAACTCAATTTTTCTTGAAACACAATCAAAAACTTTACCTCCTATTTTTTACCCTAACTCAAACCTTCTATAAACACATCAGTGACATTCCTCAAGCACTTAGTAAATCTCCACATTGCAGGCCCCACAATGCTAACACCGCATCATGCATGTCAACTATCATATCAACATATTTGCTAATATGATCATCCAAGCTAACAAGTAACGACCACCACATTAGCAACTTTGCTAGTAAAATATGTCACGTCATAGTTGCTTTGTAGCTAATATATGTTTCTAGATTTTGAAAAAAATAATATTTTTTTAACGTGAAACATTTTTTCTGAAATAATCTATAAATATTAATTACAAAGAATCTATCAATATTAATTACTACAACTAAATATTAATTTTGGTTTTACAAAGAATCCTTTTGGTAGACTTCACTTTAGAAATCCCACCGGCACCGATGGATTTATATTTCATTTCGCAATACTATCTTATCGGGTTGATGCTTTCAAAAAAAATTACCTTATCATTTCAGCCTCAAATTCCAAGAAAAAAAATCAAAAATCAAATAAAAATAAATAAATTCTGTCATTTCAGCTTTATCAAATCAAAACATTGAAAAAGAAAGTTCAATGAATAAAGAGCAGAGAATATACTAACCGTTATCAATCAGATTCTCCATTTTTGAATAAAAAAACACAGAATCAGCCAAATAGACGAAATATTCTTCAAGAAATCACTGATCGCTCGCGAATGCTCGTTTGTTTAGAAAGAGAGTAAGAAAAACGATGCGTTTAGAGGTATAGGAATAGGGAAATTAGAGATTAACTGAGAAGAGTGATATAGAATATATAACAAAATTCCAGCAATAAAGTGACTGAGAAGACTGCTCCATGACGAAGCCGAAGAAGAGCATTGGAGCTGCTGCTTCTGCTGTTGTTTATGATTTAGAGAGCTCATAAGGAGAAATTTTCTTAAACTCTCTCAAAATTATTCTTTCCTTTTGAATTAAACCTAAAATTTGAATCTGATAAAGAAGAGACGGTTGCATGGATCGGGTTTATTGAATTTATATTTGAAAAAATCAATCGGTTAATGCAGAAAACAGAGGGAGGAAAAAAAAAATTGTCTTTCGAGTTGCGGAGTCTTCCATTAATGGTGGCTTGTTTGTATTTATAGGGACTGTTTGTTGGTTATAGCGTGTGGAGTAAATTGTGAGGCGGTCCCTGTATGTCTGAACAATTAATGGAACAGTTCATCTCGTTTTGCAACTTTGTTAATTAGTCCCTAAATGTCAAAATTTTAAAGATCTGTCAGAAAAGGCAGAAGCCAGGGAAAAGAGGAGGAAAGCATAGAGGTTAGTAGCAAGATGTTTTCATGAGTATTTTTGAAAAAAATAAAATAACTTTTTTATCTTAAATTATAATATTTTGGTGTTTTTAGATTATTTTCATGTGATGATGTCAAAATGATTTTCTTAAAATAAAATAAAAATTATTTTGATACATTTCTGAACATTTTAAAAGCAATCTCAATCACATTCTCAAATAAACATAAATCTAGCTATGAATCATGTTTGCGCCGTTGATTGGATTAATTTATATAACTATTTGTTATTTAAAAAATTAGAAACAACATTTTTTTGAAGAAAAAAGAGAGAGTCATATTTGTTGGATCTTGACCTGCCAAATTAATTAACTAGATCAACTTGTTCTAGCTAAAATTAATGAATATGATAAATATGACAGGGAGAAGAGAGCCAGGGTAGAGGGAAGAGAGGATGGAGAGGAAGATTTCTTGTGGTGATTTGATAATTTCGATGAAGCACTCGTTTGGCGCGTGGTTCAAACCACGTTTGCCAAACGGGATGATATTTGGTGTTTGGTTGTTACCAAACACCATTTTAAATGGGTGGGTCCCACCAATTTTTAAGCCCCAGACGCGGTTTTGAGAAAAGCACCTGGGAGGTGCTTTTCAACGCCGGCCGAGACTGCGTTTTGACTAAAAATAAACGCGTAAATATTTTTGCCTCTCATCTTCCCGAAATATCACCTGCATCTTATCCTCCTCTCATCGGGCCTGTTTCGCCTCTTCTCCTCTCATCTTCCCGAATGGTCGCAGATCCCTTCTTACGTCAGTCGTCTGTGGTCTCTCCCTCCCATCGTCTCTCCCTCCCATCGTCTCTCGTCTCCCCAAACACCATCGTCTCTCATCTCTCCAAACAGTCTCTCGTCTCTCCCACTGCCCATCGTGTCTCGTCTCTCCCTGCCCATCCCTCTGGAAAAGAAACCTCGCAGCTCACGGGAGAAAAATCAGAGGAATCTCTGCCAAAAGCGGGCATCTTCTCTGCAATTGACCAAAAGGACGAATCTCTGCACAAAAGTGGTTCACGGGCATCCTATCTGCGCCTCCCTCTCTCCAAAAATCCCACAAATCCTATCTTCTTCAGCAGTAATCTCATCCCACAGCCCCTTTAAAACCCAGCTATCGTCAACCCCTGGCATTGTCTCCAAACGCCACCGCTCTTCTTCAACCCAATCTGCCCAAAATTATCCAGGTACTTGCCTCACTTCTTCCCTTTAATTTCATTTTTTACAGTTTAATTGTTGAATTAATGTGTTGAAATTGCACCGTATAATGTGTGATTAATTACTTGAGAAATTGCCGAGAATGTTTTGATGAATATTGTGGGTTTGTTCTGTGAAGAATTGTGTGAAATTGTTGGAATTGATCTGATTTTCTCGGTTAAATTGCTGTGAAATAGGTTAAATTGCTGAGAAATATTTTGTTTAATTTTCGGTGAAGTTGTTGAAATTTTTGATATATTTTGTTGTTTAAATTTGTTGAAATTACTCTGTCAAAAGTAAAAAACCTGAGAGTCTTGAAATTAATTAGCATTACTGTCTATTAAGCTCATTGTGATTTCTTTGAGTATTGGTAGGAATGCTCTATCGGTGATTCAATAAATTATTCAATTATGAAAGTATTTTCTAGCAAATCTCTGAGTTTAATTAATCTACATCCAATTAATAGCTCCATCCCTCGAATCGATTGATGGGAAGGGCCAAGAATAAAAATTCAAGGTGATTCCAATTTGTCTTCAGCAGGGGGCTGTGGATGGTGCTTTGAAATGCTGGTATTTATAAGAGTTCTAAATATCAAGACCCTCAAAAACAAAACCCGGGTCTTCTGCAAGTTTTTAAAAAATTCACAAAGACCCTTCCTAATCCCCTTATGCCTTGGTTTTCTTGCATGAAATGAAGGCATGGAAGCTCATTGTAATGATTTAACAGCTTAGTTCTTGCGCCATTTATGGCTTCTCTACTTTCTATGTTATCAGTCGAAGGTTGGAAGGGACTTAGATATCTTGTGTAGTCCTACAATAAGCCAGGTCTAATTAGAATAGCAGTTTAGCTATTTCTACCACAACGGGTGTATAGCTCTAGCTTGAGAATAATTTTTGTTTTATAGTAATATCATACACTAAATTTCAGAAAAAGTATAACCTTTCGTTTTGCTTGGAATAATTTTTGCTTCAACTTGAGATTGCTTTCATGCTTTCATGTTTCAAATAGCTGTGTATGAAGTTGGGCTGCTGTTGCTTCTTCTTTATATATATATATATATATATATATATATATATATATATATATATATATATATATATATATATATATATATTTGTATTCTGTTTTTCAGTGAGAAACAATATGAGAAATCTTTGTTCTCTTGTAAGTAAATATGACATGCTAAGAAAATATGGGGAGGCTGTGTGAGAGGAGATAAGAAGGGGCTAGGCGACTTTATGGAATTCTATTTTTTATAGTAATATCATACAATTTTATTTAAATACATCAGATTGTATTTAAATATCTCATTGTATTCCTTGCCTTCTTTTGTTTTTTTCACTGCTTCGATATGCTTGTATTTGCTTTAGAATTAGAAAGCCAAAATTTCTCTCTTCTTGATCATGCTTGATGGGAAGCTCTTTGTTTTCTTGATCAAAGCATATTTTTGTGCATGAAGTGGTGTTGTATTTGTATAATGCATGAACAAGGGGATGATCTTTCCTTTGTTATGGATTTTGGATGTTTGAAATGGAATTCTTTTACTTGGATTCCTTCGAAAATGTGCAGAAAATATCTTGTCGATTGAATATTTAACATGTTTTAAGAGTTTGCTATTTAGCATTCAAACACGGTTTATGGAATTCTATTTTTTATAGTAATATCATACAATTTTATTTAAATACATCAGATTGTATTTATAGTAATGCTTGCTTGATTGAAATCATCTGTTCTTTTTTCGGACTTGGATCACTACCATCTCATTGTCAATCTGTAAGGTTGATACAAGTAAGTTAATTAATTAAAGGTAGATTTGAGTTTTTATGTTAATTAAAGGTAGTTTTTTGTTATAAACCCATGTGACAAGGTTGATTCTTTAAACCCTTATTGTTTTCATTTTTGCATGATTGATTTAAATATTTATGTTATGTAGTGTCGGTTGGTAATGTTTATTTTTCATTGTTTTTCAAAGTTTAAGAACATATCATGGCTGATTCCGAGTCATCTACGAAAGCTAATTGGAGTCAGAACAATTGCATATATTACGTGATATATGCATTAGGGCAATTGATATGGGTTTGCGACCGGGTTCTCATTTTGATAAACCTGGATGGAAGTATGTTGCAAAATCATTTACTGAGCAAGCGGGTGTAGTGTTTGAAAAAGCAATTTAAAAATAAGTGGGATTCTTGTAAAAAAGCGGCGTTTGTGGAATAAGTTGATCGGTGAAGCCGGTGTGAGTCGGAGTAATGAACTAAAAACAATTGCTGCTAGTGCTTTGAGTGGTGGCGAGCACGAATTCAGTCGATGATTTGTAATTCCTTACTTTTCTTTGATGTTATTATGTTATGTGAAGACTATGACAAGAGCATTAATTTTGTGATGTAGGAAAATAAAGAAGTTAGAAAATTTAGAACTGCCGGAATCGAGCCTTAATTGAAGTTTAAATTTGATAGAATGTTCTCTAGAGTCACCGCTACTGGACAATATGCATGGGCACCATCGTCGGGCACAATACCTGGCATTGACGAGGATTTGGAGACATTAAATGTCGGTCTACAAGGAGTTGATTTGGAGGAAGGAAGCGGGGACTCGGATGAGCATGAGGATATAAATCTTGGAAATGATGAAAATTCTCGAGGCGTTGGGGGATCATATATCATCTAGTAGTAACACCAGGAGCGAGTGGAAAGCGAAAACAAAGAGATGTTCGGAGCCAAGATCTAGAAAGAAAAAGACACCTGGAATTGGTGCTCGACTAGTTTCAATTCAGCAGCAGCTTCTCGACAAGCATGTCCGAGTAGGAGTGATTCAACTTCGCAAATAAAGACTTGCCAGTCGTAGTATTCCGGAAGTTATGGTCGAGCTCCAATCAATACCTGGTTCGACAGATGACGATAATTTTCCGTTCGCGCCATGCAAATCCTACAAGTGCGAAGAAGCAGAGAAATGTGGGCTAGCCTCAATGACATACAACGAAATACCGGCTTAGAAATACCATCGCACATTCATCTAATTCTTAACTGCAATTCTAGCACTTTGTTTGAATAATTGCTTATCATATTTGTGTTTGTATTGGATTCTAACGTCATAAGTAATATGTTGATCGCATGTTTTCCAAATATTTTAAAAATTTTCAATTACTAACCGTATTGATTAACCATGCTTGCTTTCAATATCCAAATATCAAAATATATATCGTGACTCTAATTTGGACTTATTTTGTAGATATGGATGATGCACATTTTAATGCTCTATTAAACGGGGATTTTGAAGGTGAGTATGAAAATGTTATGGATCGTGTTATTGCGCACATTAACAATGATATCAACGAAGGAAACGACAACGCTAACGATGATGGAGCCGGTGGGAACGACAACGATGATGGTGGCGATGACGACGATGAGCGAGGACGCTAACGATGACGAATACGATGAAGATGACTTAACTTTTATACAAAGAAAATATGACAATGAAAACATAATTTTAAGCACGGCTGGCGCATCAACCCTATATTATGTTACTTATATTAATAAAGAACCGTGTATGGATTCGTATAATACAGGGATGCGTTGGTTGACTGACATTTTAAGAGGTCATTCGAAACGCTGTGTTAACATGTTTCGAATGGACAAAGACACTTTGCTCAGCCTATGTTATGAATTGGAAACGCGTTACGGGTTAAACCCTTCAAGGAGGATGTCCGTACTGGAGAAGGTTGGAATGTTTTTATTCACCCTTGCAGTTGGGGCATCTAATCGACATGTGCAAGAAAGATTTCAGCATTCTGGTGAAACTGTCAGTAGATGTCTGAAAGAAGTGCTTAAAGCATTATGTCTATTTTCTATAGATATCATCAAACCAACTGATCCAGCCTTTACAAACACACCGATACAAATTGCGATGAATCGAAGATTTATGCCCCATTTCAAGGTAACTATATAATTTTACATTTAATATAGTTTGCACCAATGCTACGTATTTTGTTTGAATATTTATATTGTAATACAATTTTTTTCATACTTGTAGGACTGTATTGGTGCAATTGATGGGACACATGTTCGTGTAACAATTTCACCGGAAATTCAAATTCCTTTTATTGGAAGGAAAGGTGTCCCAACACAAAACATTATGGCGGCCTGTAGTTTTGACATGCAATTCACATTTGTATGGGTTTGGATGGGAAGGTAGTGCACACGATGCACGCATTTTCTCGAGGCAATACACAGTACGAGTATCAAATTTCCTAAACCGCCTGAAGGTTGCCAATTTAGCTATTTCTTATAGATACGATAATTTAAATAACTTATTATTCATATTTTGTTATTGAATTAATTTAAAAGTTGCATTTTGTTTCTATTTGCAGGAAAATACTATTTGGTTGATGCCGGTTATCCAAATGAGTATGGATATTTAGGTCCATATAGAGGGGAGAGGTATCATTTGGAAGAGTTTCGACGTCGGGGTGAACCAGGTGGACGACGCGAAGTATTTAATCGTGCACATTCATCGTTGCGTAATGTTATAGAGCGGACATTTGGAGTATGGAAGCAACGATGGAAAATTTTGCAGTGCATGCCACCATATCCTTACAAAACACAAGTTGCGATTATTGTTGCATCAATGGCACTCAATAACTATATTAGAAGAAGATCGCAACATGATGATGTTTTTGGTGAATATGATCGTAATCCCGATTATATTCCGGACGAGTTATTACCAGATGTTGTAACATGTGAAACTAGTCAGAGTTTGGGCAGAAATTCCCATATGGATATTGTGCGCGAGAGCATTGCAAATAGTTTAATGGGAGAATGAAATTATGTTTCCATTTTATTTGAAGTATTCACATTAATATAAATTGTTATTTATTTTTAAATTTATTTGTAAAAGTTATATATATATATATATATATATTTATTTATATATATGGATGGATGTATAAATATGTGTGTGTATTTCAATGCCCTTTTAAGTAATTTTACAAATTAAAAGCAGTTTGCAAAAATTGGAAACCAAACACCAAAAACTGCTTTTTCTTCAACCTCCAACTCAACCACAGTTTTAACCAAACACCTAATCGCTTTTTTGAAACACGAAAAAGCACTTTTTTGAAACTCCATTTTCTCAAACTCAACCATAACAAAGAACCACAATACCAAACAGGCCGAAGATGAAAATGGGAAAAAGGGTAGTTTAGAGGAAAAAATATTGAATTGGGGACTGTTTTATCAGTTTGAAGCAAAATCTGAGTTAGATATAGTTTCTCAAACTAGATAGACTCATTTATTCTTTTGTTGAAAGTATAGGGACTAACTTATAGTTAACACTTGATCGGCGGGGATGATCAGCTTGGGGTGTGGAAGGAAGATTCGGTGCGTTGCTGTACTTTGGAGGAATGTTGGTGTCCTTGTGAAATGAATTAGCTTTTGCTTAGCTGGAAACATCTGGCCCACTCGCTGGCTAATAAGTTGCCACTTGAACCCCACCTAATCCTAATGGAAAATCTGAAAAATAGTAAATAATATATTTAGTTTTGTGTGATTTTTTTTCTTGGAAGGACAATTTTATGTTTTTTCTTTATTTCAGAGGGATTATGAAGTGGTTGTTCTTACTACTAAATCTGTATTTTTAAAAGTATTATTTTCTTATATTTTTAGATTATTTTGATGTTAAAAATATATTTTAAAAAATAATAAAAATATTTTAATGGTGGAATTTAAATTAGTGTTAAATGGGCACTAAATGGATATTTTTCATAGTTGAATTTAAAAAATAAATTTGACGGGAAACAAATTTCAACATCCCTAATGGTATTTATCGCCTAAAAGTTCCTGAAAAAAACAAAAACGTAGGACTTGTAAGAAAACAATGACGTGGATTGAGAAATCCATATATGATTTATTTTTAAATGGATTGAATATGTAATTGAAATATATATATATATATATATATATATATATATATATATATATATATATTAGTAGCTGTGGGGTCCAGGCAATATGAAAACTCCAGGATAATGCTGAGTAGCATTAATGAGAAGGCAGCTCATTGTTTCAGTGGTATGGGCCGTATGGCAATCAATGAAATGCTCCCCCACAAAATGATGAGAAGGATGACGAGGCTCTGCAACAAAGTCTGTTGGCTAAGACCTGGCGACGGCATCTTCCTCCTGTTGCTATTAATTAACAAAACAATAAACGTTGTGCCTGTTTTACTGTGCACAGTGCACAGTGGATTTTTTTTTTTTTGCTTTTCTTTCTTCTCTCTTTTCTAATTTTTTTTTCTTTCTTCTTTTTTTTCCTAATTATTTTTTTCTTTTTCTTCTTCTTTTTTTTGCCTTTTTTTTGTATTTTTTACTTATTTTTTTTAATTTTTTCTTATTATATTTTTTTTCTTATATATTTTTAACGATGGATTGTTTTTATAATCGGAGTGTCTGAGCTCGCTTAAATGTACCACGATTAATCTCCATATCCAAATTTTTTGATAACCAGGGTGTCCAAGCCAACTTATGCATACCGCGACAATTCAGGACCGCATTTTTTTCTAAAATACTTTCCTATTGATACATTTTTTCCTTTTTATAATTTTTTATTCACTTATATATTTTTTTATGACCGGGATCTCCAGACCAGCTTAAGCACACCATGACTAATTCTTGGGCCGAATTTTTTTAAAAACAATATATATTGCTACAGTGCTTTCACTCTTATACTTTTTTTTTCTTTCGCTTATACCTTTTTTTAGACATGGTCTTTCGACCGACTTAAGCTCTTTTTTTCATTTATATTTTTTTTTATAACCACGATCTCGGGCCCAACTGAAGTGCACCACCACCACTCCTCGGACCAAATCTTTTTTTTGATAATCGGGGTGTCCAGGGCAGCGCGGACACACCATGATTAATCTCCGAAACAATTTATTATTATTTATTATTTTTTTTCCTTATACCTTTTGCTGTTCACTAATCTCCGAACCAATAATAATGATAATTTTAATGATTATTTTTTTTATAAAAATCTTTTGATTTTTTTAAAAGATTTTCCTGAAATTTTAATTTATATCGGTGATCATTTTAAAAGTAATATTACTCTATTTTTCTCTTTATTTTTTTTATTTTTTGTTTCTTTATTTGTTCTCTAGATTATATGATTTTTATGATTTTATTATTTATGCAATAATAATGATAATTTTAGTTATTGTTTTTTTATAAAAAACTTTTGTTTTTTTTCCATGGAAATTTAATTATTTTAATTGTTTTGGCAGTAATGTTAGTAATAATTTTAGCTTTAATAGCAATGATAATGGCAATAACGTCAGGATGAATTTTCAATCTATGTTTTCGTCTTTTTGTTGATAGAAAATTAACAACTTATTTTTTTATTTGATTATTGTATGTATTTACACAATTTATATTTTATTTTTGTTTAATTTAAATTGGATTATAAAATGAACTAATCTTAATACAGTGAACTTAATAATTCAGATATCCGAGTTTTTTTGTTTTTTTTAATGATGATAATAAATTTATGTTGGTTATTTCGTTTGAAGCTACTAAACAGATAAATTTATATCGATTTTAAATTCATATATTTTTATAAAAAACTTGCGCTTGACATGAATTCTGCACAGATTTATTATTTTAGCTAAATTTATATTATAATAAAAATACACATAATTAATATTTTTTACATTGAAAAAAATTGTGCTGCCACTGCGAGCTGAGGGCATTGTCTAGTGTATATATATTAGACGAAGGACAACTGGTAAACCAAAACAAGGTGCTATTCGTGACAGACGATGGGAGGCCCACTTGTTGTTTGTTTCTGTAATTTAAAAGTGTTTTATTTTAAAAAATTACTTTAAATTAAAAAAACCTATGTAGTTTTAGATATTTTATGGTATCAAAAATAATTTTTCTTACAAAAATATTATTTTAAAATAAAAAATACTTTAAAAAATCAATCTCAATCCTATTCTAAAACAGACATTTGGTCTAAGTTCTCCGTTACATATTAGATTCATTATTCATTCTATTAAAAAAATCAAATTAAATCTCATCTAAATAATTTTGATGTGGTTGACAGTTGACTAAGCCGGGAAGGATCAACTAGGTTTGATATCATAAGACAGGTCACTAGATTGACTTATCGGATCAAATTAGGTTTTGTAATGGTATGAGAATGATAATAATATCGGATTATGTATTTTATTCCATTTACAAACTTATAATAAACTTGTTATTTTATTGCAAGAAGGAAAGATAAACAAATCTCTAATGGAGTGGGCTAGCAATGCCTTTCTTGGGGGTTTCTTTCGAAAAAGCCCATAACAAACATGGGCTTGTCTCATTTTTCTTTTCTTTTTGACAGCCTTATCATGTATTGAATTGTTATTTTTATATTAAAAAGAAATGTAAGGAAAAAGATAATTTTCTTCTAATTCAATTCACTTCTCTTTCAATTTTGAAGGGAAAGACATGATGCAACAATGCGACGCAGTTTGGCCCAGAAGAACTTCATCAAGCTGGCCTCTTGCAACCTCGCAAATTTGTGGTAAACACCATAAATATTGTTAAATAATATTTTAAAATATGATTTATATTATTTTTAATATTTTTAATTGAAAGTATTTTTGACTTAAAATGTTCATAGATTTACACTAACTTGTTCTTGATTTTTATCAAATAAAATAAAAATGATGAAATTCGATCTCATGACCGATAAATCAATAAAATCTTAATACCATATCAAAAGTTATTTCATCTTAAATTTAAATGATGAAGTAACATTAAATTATAATTTATATTATTAGATAACATCTCAAGTTTACTGAATCTGCTACCATGGTGAGTTTCTCTCTGCGTGATCCCGTCTGAATTTAACCAGCTCTCAAGCTTTTTCTACTTTCTCTTATCTAGCACTTAGTCTCTCAAGCTTCTCTCTCTCTCTCTCTCTCTCTCCATACAGTAGCTAATCTTGCATGGCAATGTGATAAAGATTGGAAATTGAAATTTTAATTTTTGTAAAATTATTTCTTTTCTTAAAAAAAAAAAAACAATAATATTTAATTGAAAGTGAAGACCCCCCTCTAAACAACTAGCCAGCAAAACTGTGTAGTGATGCATCTTGAAGAAGCAACCTATGATTCGCCAACCAACACACGAAAATAGTTTCTTAACAAGTTACATCAAGTACCAAAACCCTAAAAGACTGCCGATTAATCCTTCAAACCCAAGTCAAAGAATGGAAGCATGAATCCGACACTGTTCAATATGATGATTTGCTGAGCCACTTTCATCTCCCTGTGCTCAGCGCCGGGCGGACCATGGAGAAAAGATGGCTCTGCCGAGTGCCACACCGATGTCCTTTTCGGTCCTAACCAACACTCGAAAAGGTTTCACCGATCCTCGATCCAAAACTTCAATCAAAAGCATCGCCCTGGTCAGTAGGTTAATTTTCGATTCTTGACCTAACTAACCATATGACATGCCTCTTACCCTTAAGATATAATCAAAGTCAAGTAAATTAAACAGCTTATAATCATGGTTTTGCCTTGATTAAATCAAAACCTTGAAAGTTTCTGCCTTGGTTAGACAACGGGTTTAACAAGAAATACCTGAAAGTGGGCCCTTTTCTCTCTTTTTAGATGGCCATTACCTGTATGGAAGTGACATAGATCAATGGTGCATGTCTGTATTTTGAGTCAAATGGACAACTCAACCGAGTCGTTGCTACGTGTATCACTTGTTTATTCCTACTAATGCCACTTTGATGATCCAATTTCATATCTTGCTTTAATCTTAACACCTTCAAAAGAAAAGAAAAAATCCCAAGAAACTTCAAACTGCTAGTACAGAGGGATCTTGAGTTGACCAAAAGAGATTTACAGCAAAAACAGGTGTAGAGGTGCTAAGTACGCTCTCTTTGACACAATTTTAGTTTTCGGTCAAGATTTTCTAGCAAACCACCAGACATTTTCCAAGTATATTTTCTTTTTGGGTCAACATTTTCTATATGCTTTGATGATCCGTTATTACTTGGCAGCTAACTCAATTAACCAAAATATATCATGACAGATGATTAACTGGGCTATAATATTATAGCCAGGACTAATTATAGCAACGATTATGTAATTAAGTGAGCTCTTTGATCGGTTAATACGAGTGGGAGAAGGATGAAGCTGTTGATTAGTAGAGGAGGAGATTTGAAGGAACATGTAGTCGGGTATGACAAATGAGCATGCATGAGAGGGAGATTTAATCAGAAAGTTTGGTGCATGAGAGCTTAACAAAATGCTCGAGCAAGTTTGTGATGGAGCAACAGATCAAAAAAAGACACAGACAATTACTAATCTCCAAACTTTGATCTTTTTTGCTCTATAAATTCTCTTCAATTCAGTTATGCTTCATTCAATTCAATTCTACTCTCAGCAGCAGCGGCAGCAGCAGCAGTCAGAGCTCATAACTAGCCAATTGCTTCACCATGGAGAAAGCACAAACAAAATCTGCTCTTAAGGTTGCTAGCTAGCTAGCTATATCTTCCTTTGTTTTTCTTTTTTTCCCACTTTTTTAATTTTTTTTATTAATGTGTGTTATTACATCTCTTTAGAACCTTGTTAAGGCCAGCTCACAGTCTGGACCATGGAGCAATGCTGCTAGAGGAATGGTGAGATGACATTCTTTGCACCTCAACCAGCTAGTTCTCACAAGATAGCAAGATTGTGCCTTTCTAGGATAGGATTTAGGGGTTTTTTTCCCCCATCAAGGATTATGCATTATCCAGTATCCAATCATTGACTTCAAAGTCAGTGTCCTCTTAATCATGTTAGCTTAATTAAGACAACAACCTAGTAACTTCTCTTTCCCCTCTTAACAACCTCCAAGTTCTAAGCAAAACACTCTTTTGAAGCAAATACTATGTTCCCACCTGACATGGCAGATAGTTTACCAGCAGCTCTGCCACTTTCCAGGAACAAATCACTAATCATTAAAAGCTACATTTTGCTGGGAAAAGATGTAGAAAGAGGCAAAAGAGTCTTCTTTTAATGATTTTTGTCACTTTGCATGTCAAAAAGGTCACCTCCTTTTGAGACTTTCTTCTCAAAGAATGTTTTGGAGTTTGGAGTGTTGCGTTTTGTTTCAAATGTTGCTAGCTCCATGCCCTTTTTGACATTTTAAGCATGATGAAGTAATTGTTAGGTAAAAAGGTGAGTCACCAATGCAGGTAGCATCATTGTCACCAAAATTTATATATTTTCTTTTGAGTAATAGCTTGGAATATATTTTCACAGGCAAAAGATGATCTCAAGGATCCGCTTTATGACAAATCCAAGGTAAGATGGATCTCTGGACCTGAAAAATTCTGTCATCTGTCTGGGTATTTCTGACTCTGCTGAATCCATAATCATGCTATAGGTTGCCCCAAAACCTCTTGCAAAAGAAAACACCAAGCCCCAAGAATTCAAACTCCACACTGGACAAAGAGCTCTCAAACGTGCCATGTTCAACTATTCTGTAAGCAACTCAACTCCATCACAGCATCGGCCTGTTCTGCTCAGAATCATCCTGCTTTCTCTGATTATTCTGATTTTCCAATCTTTTCTCTGAATATTTATGATTTCAGGTGGCAACCAAGATATATATGAATGAGCAACAGAAGAGGCAAATAGAGAGGATAGAAAAGGTATCTATCTACCTGGTGCTCATTTTTTTCATGGTGCAAGAGAGAATCACATAACATTGGTCTTGCTATTGAAACTGTGTGCAGATCATTGAGGAAGAAGAGGTTCGTATGATGAGGAAGGAGATGGTTCCAAGAGCTCAACTGATGCCGTACTTCGACAGGCCTTTCTTTCCCCAAAGGTAAACAAACTTGGCAGAAATTTTTGTTCAGTTCAAGCTGATCATGCAATGATATCAAATTTCTTTCTCTGGTGCAGATCGAACAGGCCATTGACAGTTCCCAGAGAACCAAGTTTCCACATGGTGAACAGCAAGTGCTGGAGCTGCATCCCCGAGGAAGAACTCTACTACTACTTCGAACATGCTCATCCCCATGGCCATGCCTGGAAGCCTGTTAAGTGAGCAAACTGCCAGCATTTTTAGGGAGAAGAAGAAGAAGAGAGTGGAGCATTCTCTCGATCGGTGGTGTTAATTTCTTCATGATGTACAAGTTAGTGTTGTATAATTCTGAGTGTTGATAGTGATTACTGTTTTAGATTATGTGGTTAGGTCTTGTAGTGGGTGGAAGTAGTCACTTTTTCATAGCCAAAAGTCCTTTTCAATGGGGTTTTGCTAAGTGACTTTTTTTCACGGGCCAATAAGGTGGATTATTGTACTTCCTTTTGTACCATTAAATAGCAAGTCACCCCCCTTCTGTCTTTTGATTCTTGCTGTCTGGCCATGCATGCCTGTTTTTTTTTAGCTATTTTGGATTTATTTAAAAAAAAAACATTAGCAAAGTAAAAAAAAAATAATAACCTTTATATGTCATGGCTTTTCCACCAAAACAATAGCAAAGTAAATAAATTGGGAACTTTTTTAAAACTGTTTTTTAAAATATATTAAAATAATATTATTTTTTAAAATATTTTTATAACGTAGTGCGAAACACCCCATGATATATCATAGTTAAATAAGAATTTGTCAGCGACGGATCATGAAAAATAGGTCAACAAACATATTTTATGAGCTAATAAAATAAAATTAAGCCTTTTAATTTAGTTGTTGAGTTGAATTTAAATTGTTTTCAATGTGTACAGGCCTGTTCTATAAAAGGCTCGGCTAGCCATAACCAGTAAAGCTAATTAAGACCTCTAAATTGGACTTCAAAAATATTGTTTAAATCGATTTTATTGTTTTTTCTTTATTTTTCCTGTTTTTTTGTGTTTTTTTTCTAGAACAAATATCATAATTATAATTATATTCATAAGATAATATTGAGAATTTAAATTTTTTATTTTAGCTTTTTTTAATAAAAAAAAAGCTTAGATTTTGAACTATGAAGTATGCTTTGAATCTCTTACCAGAATAAAAAAGCAACATTTTGCAAATTATATAGGAATTAAACTGCAAATATTGTGCGCGCGCATGTACTTGGGCCAAGTAAACAGGCCGTTCTAGCTAACTTAGGTCCATGAACGGGCCCACCATTCAATTGTGAAACCATAATTTAACCATGTAATACATTTAGACGGTGTTTGAAAATATGTTTTATTTAAAATATATTAAAATAATATATTTTTTTTATTTTTTTAAAATAATTTTTGATATTAACATATAAAAATTATCTAAAAATATTAAATTTTATTAATTTAAAATATAAAATAAAAATAATTGTTTTTTAATTTTTTTCATTTTTAAATCACAATTACAAAATACAAACACCTTTGAAAGTGCCGCTCCATTTTTAGGTGGGAAAATAAATAAATTTCCATTTGAGGTTTCTTCATTGATTTGATTTCTTCTCGCCGAATCAGAGAGCACCCAAAAAAACAAAACACCTGAAACTCATCAAAGATCGTAACTTTTCTTCTTGTTTCTTCTTCTTTCCTCATTTTCGATTCTATCATCTCAATTTCCCCCTTTTCAGGTACTTACAAACCCTATTTCCACCCTAAGATATGCAGTTCTAGCGGTATGAAAAACAAAATCAATTTCTTGATTTATCTGGCATTCATGTAATTTAGTTGATGTTTTGGTTATTTGAGATTCTGTGTTTTATTTTTGTTTTTTTGGTTTGGTGGGTCCTTGATGAAGGTCGAGATCCAAAATTTTGGAGATTCCAGTTTACGTACTAAATAGAATTATGGTTTTTGCATTTTTTTTTCATGTTATTGATTAATTTTGTAGGAAAAAGGAATTTTTGGCTTATTAATGAAGCTAAAGATGCAAGCTCGAAATGGATGGATATTTTGTTTTGTTGAATTTTGTTAGCTCGGGGATGGAATAGCTATTGGGTGGTTAGGACATCCTCTATTTAGAGATAAAGAAGGGCGTGAGCTTTTTGTACGTCGTATGCCTACTTTTTTTGAAACATTTCCGGTTGTTTTAGTAGATGGAGACGGAATTGTTAGAGCCGATGTTCCTTTTCGAAGGGCAGAATCGAAGTATAGTGTTGAACAAGTAGGTGTAACTGTTGAGTTCTATGGTGGTGAACTAAATGGGGTCAGTTATAGCGATCCTGCTACTGTGAAAAAATATGCTAGACGCGCACAATTGGGTGAAATTTTTGAATTAGATCGTGCTACTTTGAAATCCGATGGTGTTTTTCGTAGCAGTCCAAGGGGTTGGTTTACTCGCAGAGTTTCGTGGGGGTGTTGCTTCCTATGGGTTTACCTTGAAATTTGATGGAATAGCTTTCGGGAACCCAATCCCGGCACAATTTACTTTAAAAAGATTAAAGAAGTCTCAGAACTTGTGTTTTATTGACTTTTTAGGATTTTTTTAATTAAAAATATGTTTTGGTTAAGCTCTTGGATTTGTTGAGTTATCAATGAAGCTAAAGATGCAAACTTTGAGAATGTCATTTTGGTACACATTTATAGGCACACCAAATGGAACCTGTCGCTTGTTGATTTTGCATTCTTTTTCTTGTTATTGATTTTTTTGTTTCATGCTGTTAACTTCATGGTTTTTCTTTAATGTTTTTGCAGGAGTGCAGTTTGGGAAATTTTGATTAAATGATAATTAGTTGAGAATATAAACAGCTGTTTCATTTCTATTAAACTCAGGAGTGCTTGGACTTGTTTGGTACAGTATGGAGATACAAACAAATGGGAAACCAATAGATTCTCTGTTAGAGAAGGTCCTTTGTATGAACATACTATCATCAGATTACTTCAAGGAGCTTTACCGATTAAAGACATACCATGAAGTGATAGATGAAATATACAATCAAGTTGATCATGTTGAGCCATGGATGACTGGCAACTGTCGCGGTCCATCTACTTCCTTTTGCCTTCTATACAAGTTCTTCACCATGAAACTCACTGTCAAACAAATGCATGGTTTGCTAAAGCACAAGGATTCTCCTTATATCAGAGCGGTAATTGTGCCATACCCTGATTTTTATTTTCCATGAGTTGGCTGTAAATTCCCGATGCGTGGATATTTACTCACATGCTTAACTGGATGATCATTATTGAATTTGAGAAATGTTAGCTAGCCTATATATTTTATCTCTTATATTATGTCTATCAAGATCGTTTCAACTGCAGAAACAATGTGAATTCAAAAGGATTTATGGTTTGTAAGACATGCATGATGGGGTTTAGTTTTAGTCATAGGTTGACTTATGTGGGCCTCAGCTTTAGCTCATGTCTTATCAATTTTTTAAGGCCTTTACACTTTTTTATCTTTTCTATTTAGTGTTTTCTGAATTTTTTGCAATATTTGGAAACTTGAGGGGCTTTTCAAATTTGGGCACTTTTTGTCAGTGTCAATGATTTTGTTATATCCCAGGTTGTGATTTAGTATTGTGCATCAACTACAGAGATGAAATTTAAATTTTTGATGCAACTGGGTCAACACTGTTCTATTTACTACAAGTTAATGAATGACTATTTGTATAAGAATTGAGCTCCATTTATAAGGACTTTTTATCTACTTTTCTGGTGTGTGAACTGCTGAGAAATTATGAGGTAATGGGCAAAACATTGTCATATCTGAATTTTGAT
The DNA here is from genome assembly GCA_032356905.1 of Salix exigua. NCBI lineage: Eukaryota > Viridiplantae > Streptophyta > Magnoliopsida > Malpighiales > Salicaceae > Salix > Salix exigua. The sequence goes on from CM063604.1 coordinate 18,001,731, forward strand.
AAAATCTCTGTTCTGATTTACATATCACACATGATAATGTCCTTGTTTTTCATATCAGATCTCTCCAAACCAAGGTTGAGGTGATCTTGTTTCTTTGAGTTGCTATGACTTTCTCACTCCTACATAATCTGCCCATGCTATGCTCAGCAGATTTCGCAAAATTAAGGTTTGGGGTGTCTTATTTTTTGATTCTCACTCCTAGGCTTTTTAATCGTGAATCAATACTGTCAGTTGACTGCTCTAATCATGAATCGATACTGTCAGTTGACTGTTTTAATCATGAATCAATACTGTCAGCTGTCTTTTAACCCAATGTCACTTGCTGCTACTTTGACTGTTGTTATTACCATCCGCTAATCATTGGAAAACCATAACTGGCATTTTGTTGCCTACTTCTGCTGACCAGGAGCTGTTATTGTTACCATTTTTGTTCTTTGAAACAAGGATAGAAATCCTTACCCCTTGGCATCAAAGCTTGGTTCATGTTTACCTGCATTTACACATTATTTATTCTCTCTGCTTGATTTGCAGAATGTACTGGTTAGCATAGGCACTGCTTTATCTTAGCTTTGTGTTTGATATATGTTGGAATGATGTCGCCAGATTTGTATGCAGGTTGGGTTCCTCTACCTGAGATATGCTGGAGATCCAAAGACACTGTGGAATTGGTTTGAGCCATATATTAAAGATGATGAGGTACTTACTTCTCTGTATTCTTTCCTGTACTTCAGCTCAAATTTATCTCATGAATTAATGTATATTAAAGTGCAATTAATGCCTTCGGATTCCTTAAAGCGTTAGTTGCAAGTCACAACTCAATCTGACTCTTGAAACTGTTTTGTTTGTGGAATTGAAATCAACTCCAACCCCTGTGCTTGTTGAGAACTTTTGATCCAAACATTAAATGAATTTGGGAGATTCTTTAGCTTCTGTTTGGATTAGTTGACTGAAAAGTTTCCATTTCCAGTATTTGAATATTCTAGTAAATCCTGCTTTCCTAGATCTGGTCTTTCTATACAAGTGTTACTTTGTACTGCAACCCGGTAGTTGTCTAGCTAATTCCATCGTCCCTATCACTAATACTGTTAATAAATGCATCATGCTAAAAGTCAAACCTGACAACAACACAAACTTCATGAGTTTATTGACATGATGTGCATGTCCTTATCCATCAGCAGCTATTTCTCTTTATATTTCAGGAATTTTCTCCAGGAACTAGTGGAAGGATGACAACAATGGGTGTATATTTGCGTGATTTGCTCCTAGGACAGGTCAGGTTGAAACAATCTCTAATTCTTTGTAGTATTTTCAGGTTCTGTTATCCTTCCTTGCAGGCCAAAAGGGATATTGATGTCATGTTTTTATCTTGCAGTACTACTTTGATACCCTTTTCCCCCGTATTCCTGTTCCCGTCATGCGGCAGATCACATCCAACCTGGAGAGGTTAAAGCTACCAACAAAAATTTCTGGTTCAACAGGGGATGACAGCCGCCATGGATCTGATGATACTGCACGCCGGCCACCATCTGTGAAGGCAGCATTATCAGTCTCTTTTGGTCAGCGTGCTCCTCATCGTGCATCAACCAGGGATTCGTCTCCTGTTCGTCGCGCACTACCTCCACCCTCCTATGACAGAACCAGTGGTGATCCACAATTTCGTCGCAGCCAGAGCCGTGAATATTCTGATAAAGAATATTCAGAACGGGATAGGGGTAGAGAAAGGGACCGAGACCGTGATTGGGATAGAGAGAGGGACAGGGCTCGGGATAGAGACCAGGAGAGAGCAAGGGGCCGGGATCATGAAAGGGATCGGGATCGGGGCCGGGGCAGAGACAGAGACAGGGTTCGGGTTCGGGAAAGGGATAGAGACAGAAGGTATGATTATGATAGGAGTTCCAGGTACAGTGATAGGGAAAGCAGAAAGGATTCTGAACGGAGCAGCCATTATAGAGAAAGTAGTTCTTATAGAAGTCGCAGCAGGAGCAGGAGTAGCAGCTTGCAAGCTGGTGCATCACCATTTGATCGCCATCCAACTCAAAGGGATGGAAACAAGGATAAGACATCTGCGTCTAGCAATCTGGCTAAGCTCAAAGATCTTTATGGTGATCTTAGTGATCAGAAAGGGGATGCTGGTCTGGAAAGGGTTCCTCGGAGGGATAATGATGGTGAAGAGGTTTTTAGACTCGGCGGTTCTACTTGGAGGTAGGCGGTTCAATCTGCAAACAGTAGCTTCAGTGGCTGTCACATCAGCTGTATCAATGAGGTCTTAACCAAATTTCTGTTTGAATCAAGAAACTGGTCACCACTATAAACCTCCACCCCTCCGCTCCTCTTTCTCTAGTCATTGTTCCAGATTTTCTCCTAAGATATTCGTGGAAGCACTTTCGTGCATGTTGTTGAGCTGTAGGGCTGCGTCTACATTAGACCCAACCTATCTTTTAAGTTTCATGTATACAGTTGTTTTAGAAAAACTCGGACAATTCCCAATTTAACTTATTACATTAAATACGCAAGAGAACGTTCTTGGTCAAATTTTGAATATGTTCTGAAGCGGCACAACTTTCTCCCTGAGGATATAAATTTCATAAATCTATGGTAGGAAATACATCTTTATTCAAGACAAGGAAATCGGATCCCAGGAACTAGTCTTTGCAGGCTCATCATCTGTGTGTTGTCTAGGTTCAGGAACTTGTCTTTGTAAGCTCATCATCTCGTCTAGGTTCAGGAACTTGTCTTTCACCTGAAATGCAAGGACGGCAATCATATTAGCGAGTTGCTCGTTATTGACCAGTTATTTTTACAATACCATTAAATGTTGGCAACATAGCTGTGATTCTCTTTGACTCGCCATTGCCGGCAATAGGGTCCTCGCTTTCTGTTAAATAACGGCGTTACCTTACAATGGACTCGAAACAGACAGCTTGTGCTTCCAAATCATTAACTGCATTCTAAAGTCCTACTCAATCCCTTCCTATAAAAGATCTTATAATGCCCTACATGTAATTTGCCAGCATTCTCAAAATTTGCTACATGGGACTCCATCAATCCAGGAGCAGATTTCCCAGCCAACCACTGCTTCACCTGTAACATGAGATATACTATAAGACTACTTTCATGGATACAACCATGTAGATCTCAACAGCTAAGCCAGTTATTAAGAGAATCAAATGGAGCTTGCGTGCGTACCCGTTGAACATACTGAAGATGATATGGCTTGCTATTCGGACTTGATTGAACCATAAATGTGGCGGACAAAAAACAAGGAGGCACGGAAACCAATACTGCCAAGCATGAGGAAGAACCCATAGCAAACACAGGCCATGTAGCCAAAGAAAAAGGAGGTTTGCATGAAGCCTGACATATTTGTTCTTGCATAGTAGTAATACAAGCAATAGCCATAAATGAACAACCCAGTTGATCCACCACAAAGGAACGACCTGACAAACACCAAATACAGAGGGGTGAGTGTGTAGAACTATGAATCAGGCAATCATCATTTTAAACAAGTCATTTTGCAGAAAACAAGAGGAAAATTCATGCAATGGATGACAAAAAGAATAAATTACAAAAAAAAAAAAGCAAGCTAGGAGACCGTCAGAAAAATTCATAACAGGAACGAACCCAATCGTGAAAAAATTACTTTGTGACTTGAAGATTTTGAGTAATTTAAATGACATCTCAAAAGCGAAAGCATGGAATGAAAAAAATAAATCTGCAAATGATTTCACAAAAGGTTGGAAACGAAAAAACAAAACTAAAGCATGTTATCTGGGAGCAACACTTCCTGGATTTTATTTGTGCTGATAATGATGCAAAATTGAAAAAATAAGCTCAGAGATATTAGCATGGTACACATGAAATTACATCTATCAAACGGTAAAACATACCTCCACCACCACTCATGGTCTTCAGCAGCAAGTTGCAAATATGTCAATGCCACAGTTATAAAAGCAGTGACAATCAAGAGAATGAGGAAGACAATGAACAGGATGGTGTATATGGTGTAGATCCTGTGACCCCAAACACTGGCTAATATATTGTGAAGTTCAATATAGATAGCAAGGAAAGGCAAGAATCCTGCCATGGCCATCTGAGGAAGTGTTTTCCTATACCAAGGCAACCGAGGAATCTCTCTGGGATATTTAGTGGTTCGGACAGGAGCCTCAAACTCAGCCTTGCTATTCTTCCCAGCAATCCCACCAATTACCAGCAATGGTGTCGCTACCAGAGACCAGATAAGAAATATAACAACTATTGTTCCGAATGGCAATGCAGCGGTGACACTATATGCAATTGCAACGGTATTAAGGAAGCAAAAGGTGAGAAATAGAGGACCACAAAACAGGGCTCCAGTAAGCAACAAGTTCATGACCTGCAACACCAGAATTTCAGAACTTCTTAGCCTAGCATATCTCAAAGTTGAACTGCAGTTTCTAGAGCATAGCTAGAAGCTCTGGAATGATAGAGCATAAGACAACATGGATTGCAAACAATCCGCTGAAAAGAGATTGCATCATTCTAATAATGTTCATTTAATGTCACTGTCATAATACTAATGAATGCAAAGCATGCTAATTTTCAGAAAACCACAACCAGCACGAAATTGTCATGTGCTCTCATATCCAATTCTACAATTACTTCGTTTCAATGTATGTAAACTTATTATAAGCAGCTGTGAACTGCCAAGCTCTAATTTATCTCGTTGTAAGCAACTGTGAACTGAAATGTTGAGCTATAATTTACCGTCTTCTCAGATTAGCTTGTCGAGTGGAGTGCAAGCCTTGAGGCAGCAGTACACCAACTTTCAAGCACATTGTATTCTTTCACACTTTCTCTCAAAAAGCTTCCTTTTCACATCCCAATTAGTTCAACTATTATAAGAGAGGAAAACATTTTCCAGACACAAGGTGGTTTGGATCCCCATTTCCATGCTTCGGCTAATTTCCACATTGTTTATAACAAAATCAAATTGATTCCTACAAAAGTCGATTTTCACCAAGCATTGCAAAATGCATTTCAAATTGAGAATTCTAATATATCCACGAACCAAATTTGAAACCAACTACATTACCCTTAGACACACAGTACCAACAAGTGTCAAGAACACACCAAACAATGACAATGATATGTGCAAAAGGCTATGAAAAAAGATTTCATAATAGGTTACCCAATCTGTTCCTTCCAGTTGGCAAAAGAAAGAGGCTGCAGTGTAGCCTGCAATCCCAGCTGTCAGAGCATATATGACAACCAGTGCGGTGAATAGAACCCCACGATTATAAGGATAAAAGACACCAACTAGAGCAAGGATGAAAATGAAAATTGCGCTGTCAATGCACATATGCAAAGTTAGCAGACTGCTCAGCAAAAGAATAATTCAAAAAAACGGATTTGAGACAAAAGCACAGATTTGAAGTTGAACTTACAGAGTACACAGCTGAGTGCCAGACCCAACCGCTGCTGCAAGCAAAGACTTGTACTTTGGATATCTAAATACATCACCATGGATGTACTTCCACCCAGTCTCTTCTTGGTCTTCAGCTGACTCCTCGTCGTGGGCATATCTATTACAAATGGTGAATCAGAAAATAAGAAAATGACAAGGTTTAAACAGCATAAGTGGAAAAGTTTTAATAAATTGGTCATTGGACTGTGCTTCTTACTTGACAAAATCATTCTTCAGGACTAGCATGAGAATTGTGGCAAGAAAACCAGTCAATACTAGAACTGTCACACATGATTTACTAATGAAAAGCCAGAGAATTTCCAAGTCATAAGTCAGAGTGTACTGTGAATACTTCTCCATCCTTGTCTCAAATGGAATTTCTGTTTCCTTCCATTTAACTGAATACATAAACTCCACGTCGACTTCCTTATCTTCAGTCAGGTCCACAACATTGTTAGGATCAGATTGTGCAGCGATCTCAATGACACGATCCTTGTTGTAAAAGATGGTAAACTGAAGATGTTTAAAGAGGTAATATTTGTATTCGCTTGGGTCATTTTTTCCTTCCTTCTCAACCTTCCCTAAGAAACCCCAAATGGGCAAGTCATCATAATACATTTGGAAGTAGTAGTCCTTGGAAACAACTTCTCGGAACTGAGCAACTTGCTCCTTCGTCAACCTCTTTCTGCAAGCAATTTCAGAGTCTTTGTCATTTAAAAAGTCAAGTTTGTAAGGGGCAGTGACTAAACGATCTCCATTCAACACTTCACCAAGGGCTTCCTTCTTGTCATTTATCGGACCTGTAATAGACATCGTCAGTAAACTTCCACAATAAAACATAGCTTTATAGTAGGAGTAATGTTAATTGATGCAGACCTGGTGAGCAGAAAGGCAGGTCAAAGTAGCGGTATGTTTCACTGATAGAATGAACAAGAAAGAAACAATATCAAACAGTTATGAGGAAAAAATAATACTAACAAAAGTTTTCACGGTTGAACTGTTAAAATCTCAATATGAAAACCAAAAGTCTAGAGAAAACAAGTAAATATTAATCAAGGTCCAGAATAATTTCATGTCCGGTTACAGAAAAAGAAAACAAGCGACTAATTAAAGATCTGGGATCCAGGTTCAGGATTAACAATGAAAAAACAAGACTAAAACTTTTCTAGCTCACTAGAAACAACCAGAAACAGAAATCACCACCTAGTCACTGGACATTATTCTGGGCTTGAACTAACGGCCTCAGTTTACTCGTAAATTTTTCTATCAAAAAGCTTGCATTCCAAAATCCCATCAAGCATTTCCTAAACTATCGCCCCAGGGATCCACTAGACCAACTTCTTGTACAACCAATAAGCTTTGCTAAATCTGCAACTTAATTATAAACTATGTATAATCAACAGCATTTTCATTTTAAACTCCAAGTTCCAGTCCTTGATCTTCCGTTTTAGGAAACCAAATCATAAGATCCACTTCCCATAAGCTCAGATCCACAACAACTGAAGACACCATTTCATAAGACCAATAAACAAAACATGGTTTCTACAGAATCTGACACATTAATGCTAAAATCAAATTCTTCAAAACCCAACTCCACAATTTCATTTCTAATCCAAATCCCACATACCCCAGCTTCACAAATCATCAAAAGTCACAAGCTTGAAGGCACCCCACAAAACCAATAACCTTAACCTAATTAAAAGAGCAAAAGATATCGAGAATTGGATTACCTGGGATTGTTAAAAGGTCCAACCTTGTTAACATAGAGAGGGACATCATCTCCGACTTTGTAACGATTATCAGATGCATCTGATCTAACATGGGACATGCTACATAATATCAAAACAAATGAAACCAAACAAGGCACCAGTTTCTTCTCCATTCTCAATCTTTGTTACTCCCAAATAGATGATCTGGATCATATATTTGATAAGGTAACTCGAGTTGATCTAGAATGTTGTCATCTCAATTTTTATTAAAAGTATGGTCTATATTTCAAAATACATCCAATATGCAACATATTTTGAATTTATGATTTTTTTAAGAAGAACAAGTTAGTAATGCTTGAACATATTTTTTATTCAAATATTGATTCGGCCACAATATAGCAAGATTCAATAATCTAGTTATCTCTATGAATTGTAACTTATATAGGGATCAATTTAAAATAAAGTAAAACTAGGTTTATCTTTCCGATGCATGTCAATAAATAAATTATATCCTTCCACTATGAAGAAGAAGGTTGACTTCACTCGGAATAGATCTCAGTATAAAACGGAAGGAACACTCCCAACTTTGAAAGAAATACATCTTTATTCAAGACATCGTAGGTGTCGCAATTCTAAATAATGCCTTTACCATGCAAAAACTGTAGTTACAGAGAAGCTTGACTTTGACATCGAGATAGCTTTTTAAAAAGCTATATATATATATATATATATATATATATATATATATATATATATATATATAATGCCTTTACCATGCAAAAACTGTAGTTACAGAGAAGCTTGACTTTGACATCGAGATAGCTTTTTAAAAAGCTATATATATATATATATATATATAAGTTTGAGGTTTTAGCAATTAAAAATTAAATATTTTTAAAAGATGTTTATTGCTGGGAAATATCTTAAAATAATTAATTTTTTTTTAAAAAAAATCGTTTTTAACATTAGAACATTAAAATAATCTAAAAACATAAAAATTAAAATTTTCAAAAAATATCTATAAAACGTAAAACAGTCCTTAGTCAGTATTGAGTTCACAGATAAACACGCACGCATGGGTTTCGGCAAGACAAGGAAATTGGATCCCAGGAACTAGTCTTTGTAGGCTCATCATGTCAGTGTGTTGTCTAGGTTCAGGAACTTGTCTTTCACCTGAAATGCAAAGACGGCAATCATATTATTAGCGAGTTGCTCGATATTGACCAGTTATTTTTACAATACCATTATATGTTGGCAACATGGCTGTGATTGTCTTTGACTCGCCATTGCTGGCAATGGGGTCGTCGCTTTCCGTTAGCGTTACCTTACAATAGACTCGAAACAGCCAGCTTGTGCTTCCAAATCATTAACTGCATTCTAAAGTCCTCCACAATCCCTTCCTATCAAAGATCTTGAAATGTCCTACATGTAATTTGCCAGCATTCTCAAAAGTTGTGACATGGGACTCCATCAATCCAGGAGCAGATTTCCCAGCCAACCATTGCTTCACCTGTAACATGAGAGATACTATCAAGACTACTTTCATGGATATGGCTTGCTAGTCGCACTTGATTGAACCATAAATGTGGCGGACAAAAAACAAGGAGGCACGGAACCCAATACTGCCAAGCATGAGGAAGAAGCCATAGCAAACACAGGCCATGTAGCCGAAGAAAAAGGAGGTTTGCATGAAGCCTGACATATCTGATCTTACGTAGTAGTAATACAAGCAATAGCCATAAATGAACAGCCCAGTTGATCCACCACAAAGGAACGACCTGACCAACACCAAATACAGAGGGATGAGGGTGTAGAAATATGATCCAGGCAATCAGACATCCTTTTAAAACAAGACATTTTGCAGAAAACAAGAGGAAAATTCATGCAATGGATGAAAAAAAGAATTAAAAAAAAAAGCAAGCTAGGAGACCGTCAGAAAAATTCGTATCGCCCAATGGTGAAAAATTTACATTGACTTCAATATTTTGAGTAATTTATATGACATCTCAAAAGTGAAAGCATAGAATGAAAAAAAGTAAATCTGCAAACAATTTCACAAAAGGTTGGAAACAAAAAAAACTAAACTAAAGGATGTTATCTGGGAGCAACACTTCCCAGATTTTATTTGTGCTGATAATGATGCAAAATTGAAAAAATAAGCTCAGAGATATTAGCTTGGTACACATGAAATTACATCTATCAAACGGTAAAACATACCTCCACCACCACTCATGGTCTTCAGCAGCAAGTTGCAAATATGTCAATGCCACAGTTATAACAGCAGTGACAATCAAGAGAATGATGAAGACAATGAACAGAAAGCTGTATAAGGTGTAGATCCTGTGACCCCAAATGCTGGCAAATATATAGTAAAGTTCAGTATAGATAGCACTGAAAGGCAAGAATCCTGCCATGGCCATCTGGGGAAGTGTTTTCCGATACCAAGGCAACCGAGGAATCTCTCTGGGATATATAGTGGTTCGGACAGGAGCCTGAAACTCAGGCTTGCTGTTCTTACCAGCAATCCCACCCATTACCAGCAATGGTGTTGCTACCAGAGCCCAGATAAGAAATATAACAGCTATTGTTCCAAATGGCAATGCTGCAGTGGCACTATATGCATTTGCCACGGTGTTAAGAAAGCAAAAGGTGAGAAGAAGAGGACCACAAAACAGGGCTCCAGTTAGCAACAAGTTCCTGACCTGCAACACCAGAATCTCAGAGCTTCTCAGAGCAAAACGCATTTCAAATTGAGAATTCCAATATATCCACGAACCAAATTTGAAACCAACTACATTATCCTTCGACACCCAGTACCAACAAGTGTCAAGAACACACTAAACAATGACAATGATATGTGCAAAAGGCTAGGAAAAAAGAATTCATAATAGGTTACCCAATTTGTTCCTTCAAGTTGGCAAAAGAAAGAGGCTGCAGTGTAGCCTGCAATCCCAGATGTCAGAGCATATATGACAACCAGTGCGGTGAATAGAGCCCCGCGATTATAAGGATAAAAGACACCAACTAGAGCAAGCATGAAAATGAAAATTGCGCTGTCAATGCACATATGCAAAGTTAGCAGACTGCTCAGCAAAAGAATAATTCAAAAAAATGGATTTGAGACAAAAGCACAGATTTGAAGTTGAACTTACAGAGTACACAGCTGAGTGCCAGAGCCAACCGCTGCTGCAAGCAAAGACTTGTACTTTGGATATCTAAATACATCACCATGGATGTACTTCCACCCAGTCTCTTCTTGGTCTTCAGCTGACTCCTCGTCGTGGGAATATCTATTACAAATGGGGAATCAGAAAATATGAAATGACAGTTTAAACAGCATAAGCAGACATATTTTAATAGCAGCACTGAAGGATGGAGAAGTATTCATAGTCATTGGTGTGTTCTTCTTACTTGACAAAATCATTCTTCAGGACTCGCATGAGAATTGTGGCAAAAAAACCATTCAATAGGAGAACTATCACACCTGATTTAATGGAAAACCAGTGAATTTCCAAGTGATAAGGCAGTGAAGAAGACTGTGAATACTTCTCCATCCTTTTCTCAAATGGAATTTCTGTTTCCTTCCATTTAACTGAATACCTAAACTCCACGTCGACTTCCTTATCTTCAGTCAGGTCCACATTAGCGTTAAGATCAGATTGTGAAGTGATCTCAATGACACGATCCTTGTTGTAAGAGATGGTAAACTGAAGATGTTCAAAGAGGTAATATCTGTATTCGCCTGGGTCATTTTTTCCTTCCTTCTCAACCTTCCCTAAGAAACCCCAAATGGGCAAGTCGTCATAATACATTTGGAAGTAGTAGTCCTTGGAAACAACTTCTCGGAACTGAGCAACTTCCTCCTTCGTCAACCTCTTCTTGCAAGCAATTTCAGAGTCTTTGTCATTTAAAAAGTCAAGTTTGTAAGGGGCAGCGACTAAACGATCTCCGTTCAACACTTCACCAAGGGCTTCCTTCTTGTCATTTATCGGACCTGTAATAGACATCGTCAGTAAACTTCCACAATAAAACATAGCTTTATAGTAGGAGTAATGTTAATTGATGCAGACCTGGTGAGCAGAAAGGCAGATCAAAGTAGCGGTATGTTTCACTGATAGAATGAACAAGAAAGAAGAAATATCAAAAAATCATGAGGCTAAATAATACTAAATAAAGTTTTCACAGATGAACTGTTAAAATCTCAATATGAAAACCAAAAGTCTACAGAAAACAACAGTAAATATTAATTAAGTTCCGGCATAATCTCATGTCTGGTTACAGGAAACGAAATCAAGCGATGATTAAAGATCTAAAATTGGGATCCAATATATTTCTTTTTTTCTTTCTAATTGTTCTTTTTTTAGCTTTTATTTTTTTTTCACGTCAAATTTTTTTTCAGCTAATAATTTTTATTTTATTAATTATTTTGTTTTTTGTTTGTTCTTTTTTCTTAAAGTTTTTATGCTTTTTTTAATCTTTGATTTAATTTCGTTTTTTTTTCATTATTAACACAATAATAATAATTGTAGTTTTTTTCTTACTTCCTCTTTTGTTATTGTTTTTGAGTTTTTTTTTCTCGGGATTGTTTAATAATTTTTATTGATTTAACAGTAATAGTAATGATATTTTTAGATATTAAGATTTCAATGTTGTTATAATAAAGTGTGTTAATGTGTTTCGTTATATCAAACCTTACATGTATAAATGTTATATTTTATTTTTGTAGCAAAACTTGTTAATTATTTAAATCCCAACAGTTATAAAAATTATTTACTCGACGCTTAACGTAGTGTAGACAATTTAACTAGTAACATATAATAAAAGAGATCAGGGTGTTATTGTAGCTTGTGAGTGTTTTCATTGTGATTACAATAGTGTTTTTGGGTAGGTTCGGTTTTTGGGTTGGTTTGGTTCACGTCTCTGGGTCACCGTTTTGGTGTCATGGTAATTTAACATTTCTAAGTCACGGGTTATTTCGATTTTTTTTATATTTTACACAGTAAAAATACCATTATAGCCTCGAATAAAACAAAAACCAAGAGTTGTCGGCAGGGGTATCACGGTAATTGCACATTTCATTGCATAGTAAAATAACAATTATAGCCTCGAATAGGAAAAAAACAAGGGTTGTCTTTGAACGCGTTTCAGATATTTCATATTTTTAAAAAATATCTAAATACTTACATGCCCCCTAATAAGACAAAATAAAAAAGTTAGTTGTAAAGGTGTTTAGATAATTGACCATTTTTATCTTTTATTTTCATGCGGGCACTAATGGTGCGTCTAACACACACGCCAACAATTTTCTTCCTAACGCTCCATTTGAGCGGTGTGTGCTGGTGGCAAAAAATGTTCCTTTTATGTTTCAGGGAATGCATCATCGTGTCCTCTTCATCATGGTGTGGCACGTGGGCTCACAAGATGGCCAAAGATGTGACGTTAATCGGTTGAACTTTGTTTTTCCCTTTTCTCTCTTTCACGCTAAACTACACGACAACCCCCTAGTTTTATGGTTATTTCATTTCAGCCCCTGATCGTTTATTTGTGTTGTATTGTTCTTATTTGTGTCGTGTAAGTTTTGTTTTGTTTCAATTGTGTACTTCGATTGAAACTGATTATATATTATGTTTTCATTTCAGTTCTTATTCTTTTAATTTTGAATTTAGTTTTAAATCCCTTAATATTTTGGTACAAAAGATTTGATTTTTGCAATTTGTGCGTTGATTGAAATTGATAATAAATTTGGTTTTCATTTCGGCACTTATGCTTTTAATTTTTTTTATTTTAATTCAATAATTTTTTTATATTTTTTAAATAGTCTCTATTTTTTACTATATCTATATACATGTGCTCTTAGTTTTAGTTTTTAATTTTTATTGTTTTCTCTTTTGTTGAGGTAGCATTGTTTTGAGAAAAAAAATTGTTCTTATATTTTAGTTTGTTGTTATGAGGAAAATTGATTTTTTTTCCTCTTTATTCTTTCTTTTAACTTTTTATTTTATTTAAATGTCAAATATTTTTTTTAGCTAATAATTTTTATTTTTTTATCATATTTTTTTGTTGGCTTTTTTGTTAAAGTTTTAGGCTTTTTTGTGATTTGATTTTTTTTCCATTATTAACGAAATAATAATATTAATTTTAGTTTTTTTTCTTGATTCCTCTTTTGTTAATGTTTTTGAATTTTTTTTTCTCAGGGTAATTTTTTTTAGCAGTAATAGTAATAATATTTTTAAATATTACTGTTGTTATAATAATATGTGTTAATGTGTTTTCTTATATATATTATATTTTAGCAAAACCTATTAATTGTTACAATCTCAACCGTTATATAAATTATTTACTCCGGCGCATAAATAGGCAATTTAACTAGTTAATGATAAAATCAAATTCTCCAAACCCCAACTCCACAATTTCATTTCTAATCCAAATCCCACATACCCAGCTTCCCAAATCATCAAAAGTCACAAACTTGAAGGCACCCCACAAAACCTATAGCCTTAACCTAATTAAAACAGCAAAAGAAATCGAGAATTGGATTACCTGGGATTGTGAAAAGGTCCAACCTTGTTTACATAGAGAGGGACATCATCTCCGACTTTGTAACGATGATCAGAAGCATCTGATCTTACATGGGACACGCTACATAATATCAAAACAAATGAAACCAAACAAGGCACCAGTGTCTTCTCCATTTTCAATCTCTGTGACTCGCAAACATAGAGAAGAGAGTCAGAAAGTCATGGAGAGATGGACAGTAATAAAGATGAAAACTTTTTGGGTTGTGGCTCCACCAAGGAGAGTAGTTGATAATAATAACAACAACATATGACATTAATACCCCCTTTACCAAGTTGAAAGTCACTGCAGCGGTAAATGGGGTTTTGATTTGATGGTTGAAATGATTTGTTTATTTAATCTGTATTAGCCTATTAGGGTTTAAGTTCATATTCAGTAAATTCAAAGATTTATCATTTTATCAATGGTACATGATTCATTAGATTCTTAAGATATGCAGTAAATCTTGTTTGTTTACAAATATTTAAGTTAAATTACAGAAATTAGTTATTATACGTTAGATGATTAATTATGATGAATTTGCAGAATATCCTAAGATTAGTAGACAACCTGATAAAAAAAAAGTTAAAAATTTTGATTAAATTTGGGTGAATCGAGAGATACCCTTTAACTAGACTCCATTCTTCCATTAAAGAAAACGACATATTTGATGTCCAGCCTTCACTACAATCTCTGAGCATCCCGCACCTTTAATTTCCTCTGATTTTTTTTTTAACAAATTCAACATTCTATTTTCTATCTCTTCAATCAAATATGTTTATTTTTATCTATTATAAAGCACTAACTAAATACAGCCTTAATGTAATTTTTTATCGAAGTTTATACATGCAAGATAATAAGGCTTCAATAGTTAAATATCATATAAGCATTAAGAACTTTCACCTGAAATGCAAAGACGACAATCATATTAGCGAGTTGCTCGTTATTGACAAGTTATTTTTACAATACCATTTATATGTTGGCAACATAGCTGTCACTGTCTTTGACTGGCCATTGCCGGCAATGGGGTCCTTGCTTTCCGTTAAATAACGGCGTTACCTTACAATGGACTCGAAACAGACAGCTTGTGCTTACAAATCATTAACTGCATTCTAAAGTCCTACACAATCCCTTCCTATAAAAGATCTTAAAATGCCCTACATGTAATTTGCCAGCATTCTCAAAAGTTGTGACATGGGACTCCATCGATCCAGGAGCAGATTTCCCAGCCAACCACTGCTTCACCTGTAACATGAGAGATACTATTAAGACTACTTTCATGGATACAACCATGTAGATCTCAACAGCTAAGCTAGTTAAGAGAATCAAAGGGAGCAAGCGTGCGTACCCATTGAACATGCTGAAGATGGAAGATGTGGCCTGCTATTCGCACTTGATTGAACGATAAATGTGGCGGACAAAAAACAAGGAGGCACGGAACCCAATACTGCCAAGCATGAGGAAGAAGCCATAGCAAACACAGGCCATGTAGCCGAAGAAAAAGGAGGTTTGCATGAAGCCTGACATATCTGATCTTGCGTAGTAGTAATACAAGCAATAGCCATAGATGAACAAACCAGTTGATCCTCCACAGAGGAAAGACCTATGAAACACCAAATATATAAAAGTGAGTGTCTAGAAACATGTATCAGGCAATCAAGTAAACACAAGTACATGCAGAGGATAAGAGGAAACAAGCTTGGAGAGGGCATAAAGCCAAAATTCACGCTATGGCTTGCATATTTCCAGCAATTTAGATCTCAAGAGTGAGAAACATATAATTTTCTTCCCTAAAATTTAACTCAGATTTAGATAAAAAACAACATTAAGAATGTTTTTTCCTCCATGGCCTAACATATATATATTTTTGAGATAATAGTGATTGGAAAATGAATGAATAACCTCTGAGGTGTTAACTTTATATCAATCTAATAGTAGAAACATACCTCCACCACCACTCGTGGTCTTCAGCAGCAAGTTGGAAATATGTCAACGCCACTGTTATAAAAGCAGTGACAATCAATAGAATGATGAAGACAATGAACAGGATGCTGTATATGGTGTAGATCCTGTGACCCCAAACACTGGCAAATATATAGTAAAGTTCAATATAGATTGCACTGAAAGGCAAGAATCCTGCCATGGCCATCTGAGGAAGTGTTTTGCGATACCAAGGCAACTGAGGAATCTCTCTGGGATATTTAGTGGTTCGGACAGGAGCCTGAAACTCAGCCTTGCTATTCTTCCCAGCAATCCCACCCAGTACCAGCAAAGGTGTTGTAACCAGAGCCCAGATTAGAAATATAACAACTATTGTTCCAAATGGCAATGCTGCAGTGGCACTATACGCGATTGCAACGGTATTAAGAAAGCAAAAGGTGAGAAACAGAGGACCACAAAATAGGGCTCCAGTAAGCAACAAGTTCCTGACCTGCAACACCAGAATTTCAGAACTTCTTAGCCTAGCATAGCTCAAAGTGGAACAGCAGTTTCTAGAGCATAGCTAGAAGCTCTGGAATGATAGAGAATAGGACAACATGGATTGCAAAAAATCCGCTGATAAGAGATTACATCATTATAATAATGATCATTTAATGTCACTGTCATAATACTAATGAATGCAAACCATGCAAATTTTCAGAGCACCACAACCAGCACGAAATTGTCATTTGCACTCATATCCAATTCTACAATTACTTTGTTTCAAAGTAGGTAAACTTATTAGAAGCAACTGTGAACTGTTGAGCTCTAATTTATCTCGTTGTAAGCAACTGTGAACTAAAATGTACAGCTCTAATTTATCGTCTTCTCAGGTTAGCTTTTCAAGAGGAGCACAAGCCTTCAGGCAGCAGTACAACTTGCAAGCACACTGTTTTCTTTCACTGCTTTCTCTCAAAAAGCTTCCATTTCACATCCCAATTATTTCAACTATTATACGAGAGGAAAACATTTTCCAAACACAAGGTGGTTTATATCTCCCATTCCCATGCTTTGGCCAATTTCTACAAATAATTTATAAGAAAACAAATTGATTCTGACAAAAGTCAATTTTCACAAAGCATTTATCTCAAAGTAAAACGCATTTCAAATTGAAAATTCCAATATATCCACGTACCAAATTTGAAACCAACTACAATATCCTTACACACACAGTAACAAGTGTCAAGAACACCAAACAATGAAAATGATATGTGCAAAAGGCTGTGAAAAAGGAATTCATAATAGGTTACCCAATTTGTTCCTTCCAGTTGGCAAAAAAAAGAGGCTGCAGTGTAGCCGGCAATCCCAGCTGTCAGAGCATAGATGACAACCAGTGCGGTGAATAGAGCTCCACGATTATAAGGATAAAAGACACCAACTAGAGCAAGCATGAAAATGAAAATTGTGCTGTCAATGCACATATGCAAAGTTAGCAGACAGCTCAGCAAAAGAATAATTCAACAAAATGGATTTGAGACAAAAACACAGCTTTGAAGTTGAACTTACAGAGTAAACAGCTGGGTGCCAGACCCAACCGCTGCTGCAAGCAAAGACTTGTGCTTTGGATATCTAAATACATCACCATGGATGTACTTCCACCCTGTCTCTTCTTGGTCTTCAGCTGACTCCTCGTCGTGGGCATATCTATTACAAATGGGGAATCAGAAAATAAGAAAATGACAGTTTAAACAGCATAAGCAGATATGTTTTAATAATTTAGTCATTGGCTTGTTCTTCTTACTTGACAAAATCGTTCTTCAGTACTCGCATGAGAATTGTGGCAAGAAAACCAGTCAAGAGGAGAACTGTCACACATGAGTTAATAATGGAAAACCAGTGAATTTCCAGGTGATGAGGCAGTGAAGAAGACTGCGAATACTTCTCCATCCTTTTCTCAAATGGAATTTCTGTTTCCTTCCATTTAACTGAATACATAAACTCCACGTCGACTTCCTTGTCTTCAGTCAGGTCCACAACATTGTTAGGATCAGATTGTGCAGCGATCTCAATGACACGATCCTTGTTGTAAAAGATGGTAAAATGAAGATGTTTAAAGAGGTAATATTTGTATTCGCTTGGGTCATTTTTTCCTTCCTTCTCAACCTTCCCTAAGAAACCCCATATGGGCAAGTCATCATAATACATTTGGAAGTAGTAGTCCTTGGAAACAACTTCTCGGAACTGAGCAACTTGCTCCTTGGTCAACCTCTTCTTGCAAGCAATTTCAGAGTCTTTGTCATTTAAAAAGTCAAGTTTGTAAGGGGCAGTGACTAAACGATCTCCATTCAACACTTCACCAAGGGCTTCCTTCTTGTCATTTATCGGACCTGTAATAGACATCGTCAGTGAACTTCCACAATAAAACATAGCTTTACAGTAGGAGTAATGTTAATTGATGCAGACCTGGTGAGCAGAAAGGCAGATCAAAGTAGCGGTATGTTTCACTGATAGAATGAACAAGAAAGAAAAAATATCAAACAATTATGAGGAAAAAATAATACTAAATAAAGTTTTCACAGTTGAACTGTTAAAATCTCAATATGAAAACCAAAAGTCTAAAGAAAACTACAGTAAATATTAATTAAGTTCCGGCATAATCTCATGTCCGGTTACAGGAAAAGAAATCAAGCGATGATTAAAGATCTAAAACTGGGATCCAAGTTCAGCATTTAACAATGAAAAACCAATACTAAACTTTTCTAGCTTACAAGAAACCAGAAACAGAAATCACCACCTAGTCACTGGACATTATTCATGACTTGAACTATCGGCCTCAGTTTACTTGCAAATGTTTCTATCCAAAAGCTTGCATTCCAAAATCCCATCAAGCATTTCCTAAACTATCTCCCCCAGTGATCCACTAGACCAGCTTCTTGTACAACCATTAAGCTTTGCTAAATCTGCAACTTATTTATAAACTATGTGAAATCAACAGCATTTTTATCTTAAACTAAAAGCTCCAGTCCTTGACTGTCCCATTTTAGGAAACCAAATCATAAGATCCACTTCCCATAAGCTCAGATCCACAACAACTGAAGACCCCATTTCATAAAACCAAAAAACAAAACATGGATTCTACAGAATCTGACACATTCATGCTAAAATAAAATAAAATTCTCCAAAACCCAACTCCAAAATTTCATTTCTAATCCAAATCCCACATACCCAGCTTCCCAAATCATCAAAAGTCACAAACTTGAAGGCACCCCACAAAACCAATAACCTTAAACCTAATGAACACAGCAAAAGAGATCGAGAATTGGATTACCTGGGATTGTGAAAAGGCCCAACCTTGTTTACATAGAGAGGGACATCATCTCCTACTTTGTAACGATTATTAGATGCATCTGATCTTACATGGGACACGCTACATAATATTAAAACAAATGAAACCAAACAAGGCACCAGTTTCTTCTCCATTTTCAATCTCTGTGACTCGCAAACAGAGAGAAGAGAGTCAGAAAGTTATGGACAGAGGGAGAGTTATAAAGATGGAGACTGTTTGGGTTGTGGCTCCAACAAGGCTAAAATGGTTAAACTTCCTCAAATAACAATAAAGAGATAAGGAGAGTAGTTGATAATAATAATAATAATAATAATAATAACAACTATTTTTTATTCTTAGAAAAGATTATTAACTTAATTCTTATATTTATTATATTTATGTGAGATTTTTTTATTATAATATAAATTTAGAAAAAATAATAAATATAAACAAAATTCCTATGGAGTGCAAGTTTTCTATAGAAGTAAAAAGATTAAAATACTTGAATTATCGAATTCACTGTATTAGAATTAATTCATTTTATAATCCAAAATTAAACATAATAAACAAAATATAAATTTTGAAAACACCTAAAATAATCAAATAACAAAAATAAATAGTTAATTTTCTATCTACAAAAAGAAGAAAACATCATTGAAAATTCATCCCTACATTATCATCATTATAATGACTATAATAGTTAAAATTATTATCAATATTACTGCCTAAACAATTAAATTTCCTCAAAAATAAAATAAAAAGGATAAACATTTTTTACAAAAAAAAATCATTAAAATTATTATTATTATTATTATTATTATTATTGCACAAACAATAAACCATAGAATCATTTGATCCATAAAAAAGATAAAATAAAAATAAAAAAGGAGCAATATTAATTTTAAAATGATCACTAACATAAATTAAAATTTCATGATTGAACCTAATAAAAATAAAATCTAAATAAAAAATAAAACAACAAAAATAAAAACAAAAACTGAAACCATAAATGTATAAATACGGATAAAAAAATAAACACTGTTTAAGAAGGACAGAAAAACAAAAGGAATTAATATCAAATAAAAAAATTAAATAATAAGGACTAAAGTAAAAAATAAAATATATATTTAATTCCAATTGAATGACAAAATTGCAACAAAAAAAAACCTCGGGACTGAAACAAATAAAGATATTTTTTTAAAAAAAATAAAGTGTAATTTTGTTAAAAAAAATTAAAAGAATAAGGAGTGAAATAAAAAGTAGTATATATGAATAATTTCAATTGGAGAACATAATTTTAAAAAAAAATCACTTTTTTCTTGTATAAACACATATGTTTTTTACTATTTCTTTCAACCATGATATTCCAGCACACACAAGAAAATATCGATCATGATTATTGGAATTATATACTAATTGATGCAAACAGAAACAATATAAAGAAACATAAATTTCTCAAAAGAAAGAATCACAAAGAAAATCTAACTCACAATCTTATTATTATTATTATTATTATATAGCTTGTCTTTCTATAAGGTTTACAACTCAAATAAAAACCCAAAACTAATGTAAAAAAAATAAAAATTGAAAATAAAGGAAAACAATAAAAATCCTAAACAAACTAAGAAAAAATAAAAATATTAAGAATAATATTTACCTTTATAAACTAAAAAGAAAACAAATAACTAAGGAAATATATATTTTTTTCTAAAAATCCTCGTGCATCATTTGTTTTGAAATTAATCATGGTAATTCATTTTTATATTTCAGCACTTATTTGTGAATTCCTCACTACCTCTTTTTATAGCAAAACACTAAATAATATGGCTAAATCATTGTACTTATACTCATAAAACACTATTAATTATAATAGTGTTTTGTGTTTTTTCCTTCTTCTTTTTTTCAATTTAACCCTTCAACAACTAAATCTTATTTTTTTTTTTTCAATTTCATTCTGTATAATATTTGATTGTTTTTGAATTTGTGTTTATTTGTTTCTCTTTTTTTGGGCTATATATAAGTCTCTTGATTTCTTTCTTTCTTTCAATTCCAGTCTTTAACATTGGATATGTTATAAGTAGGGTTTTATTATTTTATTTTATGTTTTTTTTATCTCAATTTTATGACTTAAATTTTGGGTTTACACAAGTTAATTAGGGTTGACTCGTATTA
Source organism: Salix exigua (assembly GCA_032356905.1). NCBI lineage: Eukaryota > Viridiplantae > Streptophyta > Magnoliopsida > Malpighiales > Salicaceae > Salix > Salix exigua. The sequence goes on from CM063604.1 coordinate 18,022,855, forward strand.
TTTTTTTAGGGCTATTTTTTCTAATTATTTTTTATTTATTTTATCTTTTGATCTTGGATTGGTTGGATATCGTTTTTCATAATTTTCTTATTTGTTTTTTTTATAGAATTATCTCAATTGCATGATCTAGTTCACAAGTTTAGTAGATTTAACCGAATTGACTTTACTTATTTCATATGCATTTTATCATTGAATATTTTTTTAATTAAGCTACATAATTGTTTTTTAATCTTTTTTTCTCCTAGAGTTATCACAATCTCATGTTTTAGGTTGTGAGTGTGGTAGGTTGAATAGAGTTAGCTGAACTCATTTTCCCCCCTCAATTTTACTCAGGTTATGAGTTTGATAGGTTGATTAGAAATAACTCAAATTATTATTATTATTATTATTAGTAGTAGTAGTAGTAGTATTAATTGAATATTGTTATTAATTGAATATTGTTTTTCAGTTTCACCCTCCGACAAACTCAATATTTTTATTTATTTAGTTTTTTTTATCTTTTAATATCAGATTGTTTTAGAAATGAGCTTTGTAAAAAAAGTTCATTTATTTTCAATGGATTTATCTAAGATTCATGGATTGGTTTTCCTTGATTTCAATTTTTACCCTTGGATATATTAGAAATGAAGCTTCATAATTTTTTATTTATATTTTAAGAGATTATCTTGGTTTACTTGTTTTTTAATATTAAGCTATTTGAAAATTAATTTTTTTTTTACTTGCTTTCTATAAGGTTATCTCATCTTATGACTCGAGTTGTAAGTTTGATAAGTTAACCCGAGTTGATCGGGATATTTATTTATTTATTTTTTCAATTATATATTTTAACATTGAGTTGATTAATAATTGACTTTCATAATTTATTTTGATTTTATTTCTATTTGGTTATTATGGTCTCATGACTCAGATCATATAATTGATAAGTTAATTTGAGTCAATCTATAATGTTGTAATCTCAATTTTCTTTTAAGTAGCATCTATTATATTACCATATCTACACTTCAAAAGATGTCCAATATGCAACATATTTTGAATTTATGAATATTTGTTTTTAAGAAAACAAGTTAGTAATGCTTGAACATTTTTTTTATTAAAAAATTTGATTGGGACACAACATAGCAAGATCCAATAATCTAGTTATCTCTATGAATTGCAACTTATATAGGGATCAATTTAAAATAAAATAAAACTAGGTCTATCTTTTCTATGCATGTCAATAAATTATATCCTTCCAATGTGAAGAAGAAGGTTGACTTCACTTGGAATAGATCTCAATATAGACATAAGCTATTTGAAGAGTAAAATAGAAGGAACACCCGAAACTTTGATGGTGAGTGAATGCTTGGATGCCAAGGATTATAACTTCACAAACAAGCAACCCTAGATATCGAAATTGTTAGACTCACTCTACTAGTGGTTAATTCCTGAAGGTTTGCGCCAGCTTTTGTGGTAAACCTCTTTAGCAGACATGATCATAACATCAATCTAGTTTAAAACTTAGTATTTAACCCTAATTCAGCATGCTTCCATCTATATCACATGTCTTCTCTGTCTCCACAGCCTCTTCATTAATCTCTTTTGATGGCAACCAAATGCTACCTTAGTTTTTTTTTTTTCTCAGTTAATTTGGATCATTAAATTGAAACAAAAATAGTGAGATTAGAAAAATGAACAGTCATGTTTGCCCCGGAACAAATGACAAACAGACGAACCTCATACTCAAAGTTTTCCAGTCCAGCCATGAGAATAAATGATAGAACATGTATTTTGCAGCTATAATAAATTGTGGAGATGAGAATTTTCGAAGTGCTGCACAAATTCTAAGGCTTCTAACAGTAATAGGAATACATTCAAAATGATGGATTGTCTCACATTGAGGCACTGAAATTCTTTAACAGCATTCTTAAGTCCTACATGCTCCTCTCCTATATGAAAAAAAGTTATTACAGAAGTCCTCCATGGAACGTGCCATCTTCCTCCAAGAGTAGCATAAAGCTCCTGCAATCTCAGAACTTGTTTTCCCAGCCAACTGTGGCTTCTCCTGCAACATGGCACATTATAAGACTACCTTCATCAATACAAACACGCAGAGTTGCCTTCAATTAACTGAATTCAAAGAAAGGAAGGCAGCCTACTCACTGAACACAAGGAAAACAATATGACTTCCTACTCGCACTTGATTGAGCGGTAGATGTGGCGGACAAAGAACAAGGAAGCACGGAAACCAATGGTTCCGAGCATGAGGAAAAACCCATAACAAATGCAGGCCATGTAGCCAAAGAAAAAGGAGGTTTGCATGAAGCCGGACATATCTGATCTGGCGTAGTAGTAATACAAGCAATAGCCGTAAATGAACAGACCAGTTGATCCTCCACAGAGGAAAGACCTATGAAACACCAAACATATAAAAGTGAGTGTCTAGAAACATGTATCAGGCAATCACGTAAACACAAGTACATGCAGAGGATAAAAAGGAAACAAGCTTGGAGAGGGCATAAAGCCAAAATTCACGCTATGGCTTGCATATTTCCAGCAATTTAGATCTTAAGAGTGAGAAACATAATAATTTTTCCCCTAAAATTTAACTCAAATTTAGAAAAAAACAACATTAGAATGTTTTTTCCTCCACGGCTGAACGTATATATATTTTTGAGATAATAGTGATTGGAAAATGAATGAATAACCTCTGAGGTGTTAACTTTATATCAATCTAATAGTAGAAACATACCTCCACCACCACTCGTGGTCTTCAGCAGCAAGTTGGAAATATGTCAACGCCACTGTTATAAAAGCAGTGACAATCAATAGAATGATGAAGACAATGAACAGGATGCTGTATATGGTGTAGATCCTGTGACCCCAAACACTGGCAAATATATAGTAAAGTTCAATATAGATTGCACTGAAAGGCAAGAATCCTGCCATGGCCATCTGAGGAAGTGTTTTGCGATACCAAGGCAACTGAGGAATCTCTCTGGGATATTTAGTGGTTCGGACAGGAGCCTGAAACTCAGCCTTGCTATTCTTCCCTGCAATCCCACCCAGTACCAGCAATGGTGTTGTTACCAGAGCCCAGATAAGAAATATAACCATTATTGTTCCAAATGGCAATGCTGCAGTGGCACTATACGCGATTGCAACGCTATTAAGAAAGCAAAAGGTGAGAAACAGAGGACCACAGAACAGGGCTCCGGTTAGCAACAAGTTCCTGACCTGCAACAACAAAATTCAAAACTGTCAAGGATAACATCTCAAAATTTGAATGGTAGTTTCTAGAATAGAGCTAGAAATGTTGCAATAGTACATAATAGGACTACAAGGTCAAACAATCACAGTGCAAAAAAAAACTTTCATTACAAAAATGACTAATTACCATCAATATCATTAAACAAATGAATGGAAAAGGTGCTAGATTCCAGAAAGACGGACAACATAAAATAATCAATCATAGTCATATCCGTGTCGAGCTTTATTTAGTTTCAGTGCATGTAAACTGACATATCTAACAGTGATCTCTAATTTTTAATGACGTCTAAAAAATCACATTTGAAATGTAATGCAAGCTTTCAGGTAGCAGTACACAATCAAGTTTCAAGTCCACTCTTTTCTTTCTCTAGGAAAGCTTGCTTTTTATAGCATCCAGTTGGTTCAGATATGATAATTAGGGAAAACAGTTTGCAAGCATTAGGTCATTTCCACTCCCTTTGGCCATGCTTAAACCAAATTTCACAAAACATTCATCCCAAAACCAACACATTCCAAAGAAAAATGGTAAATCCCAATAAGCATGTGTACTGAAACTGAATCAGAAGACATCAACCTTAAAAAAAACAGCTATAACAAGTGTCAAGGACATGCTCGAGAATGATACATGCCAAAGGCAGTAAAATAGGAATTCAAAAACCACTAACCCAATTTGTTCCTTCCAGTTGGCAAAAGAAAGAAGCTGCAGTGTAGCCTGCAATCCCAGCTGTCAGAGCATATATGACAACCAGTGCGGTGAATAGAGCTCCACGATTATAAGGATAAAAGACACCAACTATTGCAAGCATGAAAATGAAAATTGTGCTGCCATGCACATATGTAAACAAAGTTAGCAGGCTGCTCAGCAACAGCATAATTAAAAAAATGGATTTGAGACAAAAGCACAGCTTTGAAGTTGAACTTACAGAGTAAACAGCTGGGTGCCAGACCCAACTGCTGCTGCAAGCAAAGACTTGTAACTTGGATATCTAAATACATCACCATGGATGTACTTCCACCCTGTCTCTTCTAGGTCTTCAGCTGACTCCTCATCATGGGCATATCTATTACAAATGGGGAATCAGGAATAAGAAAATGACAGTTTAAACAACATAAGCAGATATATTTTAATAATTTAGTCATTGGCGTGTTCTTCTTACTTGACAAAATCGTTCTTCAGTACTCGCATGAGAATTGTGGCAAGAAAACCAGTCAAGAGGAGAACTGTCACACATGAGTTAATAATGGAAAACCAGTGAATTTCCAAGTGATGAGGCAGTGAAGAAGACTGTGAATACTTCTCCATCCTTTTCTCAAATGGAATTTCTGTTTCCTTCCATTTAACTGAATACATAAACTCCACATCGACTTCCTTGTCTTCAGTCAGGTCCACAACATTGTTAGGATCAGATTGTGCAGCGATCTCAATGACACGATCCTTGTTGTAAAAGATGGTAAAATGAAGATGTTTAAAGAGGTAATATTTGTATTCGCTTGGGTCATTTTTTCCTTCCTTCTCAACCTTCCCTAAGAAACCCCATATGGGCAAGTCGTCATAATACATTTGGAAGTAATAGTCCTTGGAAACAACTTCTCGGAACTGAGCAACTTGCTCCTTGGTCAACCTCTTCTTGCAAGCAATTTCAGAGTCTTTGTCATTTAAAAAGTCAAGTTTGTAAGGGGCAGTGACTAAACGATCTCCATTCAACACTTCACCAAGGGCTTCCTTCTTGTCATTTATCGGACCTGTAATAGACATCATCAGTAAACTTCCACAGTAGAAACAGAAGCACTGAGAGCAGGAATAACAATAGAGATTGACACATACCAGGTGAACAGAAAGGAAGATCGAAATAGCGGTATGTTTCACTGTTAGAAAGAAATAACATCAAATAATCATGACTACGAAAAATATTACGATATTTATAGATGAACTGTTAAAATCACAATATAATAGCAAACAGTTTAGAATGTCTCAAGCACTAAAAAAGTTTCCTATCTAATTCAAACCAATCCAATTTGCTACCAGCCAAGAATTCTAAACCCAAGCAAGATATGCCCAACACACATGAATTTAGACTAAAATAATTTTACATATGAATGATGGTTTTCTCATTGCTGAAAAGATCTGAGAATGCAGATCCAAGTTCAGCATCCACGAAAAAAAAGTAAAAACTCTCTCAGATACCTGAACTTTTCTAGCTCACAAGAAACCGCCAGAAAAAAAAAACACCTCCTGGATCTCGAGACATTGTTGCAGTCCTATATTAACTGCTTCTTCTTGCTTACAGATTTCTCTATCCAAATCAAACAATTTCATTCACAAAATGCCACTAACTTCAGCATAAGATGTCCCACTTAATCAACTCCAAGTATAATCATTAAGCCATACGAGATTCCCAACTTAATTAGTAGCTAACTCCTCTCTTTACCATGTTCAAGTTCAAATCCTTAATCTTCCTTTACAGTAAACCAGATCACCGATCCAGTTCCACATTAGTTTAGATCCACAAAATCAAAGAAACAAGCACGGATAAGAGCAAAAAGAAGAAGAAGAGGGTTCTTCAGAATCAGACCCGTCAAAGCTAAAATTAAATTCTCCAAAACCCAGCTTCATAATTTCATTTCAAATTCAAATCCCATCTTGCCAAATCTTAAAAAAGTCGCAAACTTGAATGCACCCCAGCAAATTAAAACATTAAAACTGCAGAATTGAAATAAAAAATTGAAGAGAATTGGATTACCTCGGATTGTGAAAAGGTCCAACCTTGTTGACATAAAGAGGGACATCATCTCCTACTGTGTAACGATGATCAGATGCAATTGATCTAACATGGGTCACACTGCAAAAGATCAATATTGAGAGTACCAAACAAGGCACTAGTTTCTGCACCATTTTCTTTCTCTCACTGTAATCTCACAAATGCATAGAGACAAATCGAGGAAGCGAGAGTTATAAATTTGGAGACTCTTTCGGCTGTGCCCCCGTGTCACAGAAGCTTTTCTTTAATTATCCCACCAGAAGTAAATTATTTTTGTTTCCACAACTTATCATTTTTCGTTTTTTTTATTGGAATTTCGTTTTTTTTTTTTGGTTTAATTAATGTTACTAAATATGGCCAGGTCAAAATCTAAATGAGCAGGACTGAGTTTCTTTTCAAACAGGGTTAGATCTGGCTGAGTAAACAAGCTTTGGTCAACTCGAGTTGATCATTTTACTAATCGAGTTTCGTGACCTTAAAATTAATTAGATTTTTTTTATAAAAAGCAAAACTGGGTCTTGCCCAATTAATTTTATTTTATTTTTTATCAATTCAATTAAGTTTGGGAGAGCTCATCAAATCTACTGATTATTAACAGCACTAACGTAAACTATTTGCAGAGTGAGAATGAAGGGACAGTGCTCCTAGCTAGGTGTGTGAATGCTTCAATCCCAAGGATTATGACTTCACAGCTCACCCAACCTCGTCGCCAGCTAGCCAAAACGCTGCTCCACCTAGCAGGCGTAGAGGTTAGCCTGGTTCATCAGTCTATTACAGGTTGCTCCACTAATGGTTTGGTGGTTTCGGATCCCCCACCACAATATTCTTTACTTGGAAATTTCCGATGGAGACCTGCGCTAAAAGATAGCTGCTAGATTATAATTTCCAGCCGACTGTATTGCATGAAGCCATGATATGATCAATATGGCTCCTCTATTTTTTTTTCCCGACAGCCAAACAATTTTTACACATGAAATTTAATCAGCTAAAAATGGTTTATGCCGTGTGATGAAATATATCTTTAAGCTTGAAATTGAATATTTAAGGTTTTAATTGGAACAAATCAGTAAAATTAAAATTTATTCTGTCAAATTAAATGTTAACTCAATATAAAATAAATCAAAATAAAATATAAAACTCAATCTCAATAAACTTATCATGAGAAGATTAAATTGAATATAAAAAAAGTAAAGTGGCAAGAAAATTAATTAAAACAATATTGGGGGTGATTATTATAAACAATAGTAAAATTTATCTTTCTCCAATGCTGGATTTTTATTTTTCATAAATTTATTTCATTTCACACCGCGTTGCATCTTTATAATTTTAGATACTATTTTATAGTTTATTGGAGTTAATATTGTAAATTGGGATTATAATTTGTAGTTGAGGTTTTTAAAATGAAAAGTAAATTGATAAAATAAAAAAAGGAATTTAAGGGGGAAAATCCAATAAAAAGAAACCTAAATGAAAAGAAAACATTTGAGGTGGAACAATGTTCATCCCCTCATAAGTCTTAATTCTATTGATGATTAAAAAGAGGACACGATTTGTTTTTGTTTTTAATATATATAAAAAACGGAAGTTATGTTTTTTTTTATAAATTAATTAATTATTTTTAAAAGATCCAAATGGACAAGTGGGCTTTGAATTATCATGTAACTAAGCCCAATAGCAAGACAGATCCCAAAAAATTATATAGCAGCCCAAGTTACATAAATGCCAGTGGAGAGTCCACAGTGTGATTGTCAAATCTGGCCTAATATTTGAAAAAGTCAAAACTTTATTATCCAAAATATCAACTAGGTCAGGTTTTGATTGTGCGTTATAGATGAATGATCCAGTCAAAATTATAATTAGGTCATGATCAACATTTAAAACTTATTTTTTATTAAGAAGTTGATTTTTTAGTTGAATTATTTAATGGTTTTTTTATTACGAAGGTTAAATGGTTAATTTATTTTATTTAAAATTTAGTTAATTATTATTCTATTAATTTTTTTTTATCTTGCCAATACACATCGTATTTCATGGAAATTTAGTTTTATAAATTTTTTTATCGAATTATGTGTTGAAAAAATTCGTTGATGCTTGGTTTTCTAAAAAAGAAAATTTCATTTTTGTTGCTTTCAAGAAATAAAAAATATGGGGACCAAGTTTAACATGGTGGCAAGTAATACATGCTTTTCCTTAGTTACTATCCACTCAGTACTCCCAGCCTTTTGAGGGGCTTTTCCCTTTAGATAAAGTTTTTTACTTTACATTTCAATCCTTTTACTTTAAACTTTTCTATTTTAGCTCAAAATTTCATTATACTCAAATTTTAGTATCTTGATTTGCAAAAGAAAACAGAAAATCGTCCAAAAACATGGAAGAAAAAGAAAATAATAGGCGGCGAAATTCTATTAAAAATTACCCTTGGTGCAAAAAATGTGTTTTCTTTATATTTTCTTATATATTCACCTTAAAATTATCAAGAAAAATAAAAAAAATGCCGAAAAAAAATATCACCAAAAAAGATGTAAATCTAAATATGCATTCTGTTTTTATCTTAGCGACTAGATTCTTGGATTAGCATTCAATATACGCATCAACTTTTCAGTCTCTAGATATTTTTGTGGTGAAAAAAGAGTTGACAATTCTTTTATATTTATTTTTTGCGTTGAAATTTGTTCTCGAAGGAGTGCAAGCTAGCATCCAACTTGCTATACAGATGGTCACCATTTCCAGTGATTTTCCTTTATTAATACGCATCCCGCTGCTTAATTTGTGTTTCAGCACTCAAATTCCAATATATATATATATATATATATATATATATATTGATATGCTCTCTGTACTTATCTTTAACGGGGCAGGAAGAAGATGATTCGTCTATTCGCAGGAGAGATATAAGAGCAAGTGGGGGCCGGCCGGTTAGGAATACAGGAGCGTTGATACCGTCTTCTTACCACTCTGAAGACCGGCGTCGTCGCCCCCTGTATTCAATCAAACAGTGAAACAACAACATTATTATTTTATGTTAAACAATCTAAATTGTTTTTATTATAAGATTAGGACTTGAATTTAGCTCCCCACTTCGTCATTTTTTATGTAAAAAGTCTCATTCTTCTTCTTTTCTTAGTTCCGTGTGGCTCAGCGGTATCCGAGACGAGCTTTTAAAATGGAAAATAAACTTGGCTTAAAACCACAAACATGGTATGATGACTTGGGAATCTAAAACACCTTAATTGAATATAATTTTGGAAGATTAATTTAATCTTGGGATGCCGATAGTTATGTGGTGGGGAAACCTTATGGAAGGCTACAGGCACGGCAGCAACCTTTAATGATGCTAAACGCGTACCCTTTTATCCAAAACCTATTTTCTATGAGCAAAGTGTTATCACGAAAGAATAAAATCTTATAAATTTTATATGCTTCTGGTGGGTTCAAGAACATCCCCCCCGCTCTATAAATACATTGTCAAATCCCAGAAAGAGTTTCAGGTAGCATAGATTGTGTGACCATCCAGCATAAGCACAGCAACTCCGACGTTATCTTTTCGAGAAATTAAGAGATCAGCATTTTAGCTAGAGATGGGAAAAGCACGTACGTTTGGTATTGGCATGGACTACTCTCCTACGAGCAAGGCATCCCTACGTTGGGCAGCAGAGAATTTGGTAGAGGAAGAAGATCGAATTATTCTAATCCATGTTCAGCCTCCTCAAGCTGATCATTCCAGGAAGCAGCTTTTTGAGGACACTGGATCACGTATGCATTTCTCTAGATCACACCAACTATTTCTTGTCCTGAGAAATATATGTTTTTTTATTTTTTTTTATCTATGAATCTAATATATGTTTTTGTTGGGGATGATGAGTACTTCAGCTTTAGTGCCACTTGAGGAATTCAGGGAGATTAATTATTCAAAACAATATGGGCTCACTCATGATCCTGAAGTGCATGAAATTCTCGACACAGTTTCAAAGACCAAAGGGGTATATATATATGCCTGCATGATCTTTTCTCTTCATAATTAATCTGCAGCTAAAATGATATATCCATTTAATTTTGCTGATGGTGCGGGTGGCAGGCTAAGGTGGCGGCAAAGATTTACTGGGGGGATGCGAGGGAGAAGTTGATTGATGCGGTGGATGATCTCAAGCTGGATTCTCTTGTCATCGGAAGTAGGGGTTTAAGTGCTATCAAAAGGTATGATTTTTGTTCTTGCCACCAACTTTATTTGTGAATCCTTTCCCAGCTCGTTTTTCATTAGGCAAGTTTACCTCTTCTTCTTTTCAATTCAAGCTCGATTCTTAGATCAATATAATATTAGAATCTTATTGATTAGATAATCAAATTCAAATCAGATAGATAGTGTGAGTCTATGCAAGTTTCAAGTCCAAAAACTTTTATTTAACATGATGTGTTAGAGAATAATATAAATCGATATTCTAGAGCCTTATTTAATAACTTAAATTTTAAGGAGAGATGGTTTTTAACACTGTCTACTCCGAACACGGACAGAGTTCATGTTCTAACTGGTGTCTAGAACAAAACGAATTAAGAGAGGAAATATAGAAAATGAAGGGAAACAAATTAAGTTGAGAGTAATTAAACCCATCTTAGCATCCATGTTGGATTTCAAGTTTGAATCAAATTTGGATGATTTGACTTTAAAAATACTATCATCTATCTATCTATGAAAGAAATCAAAATCTAGGTGAAATTAACCTCGGCCAGTTTCTGACATCTATGTTCCGATCAATATGAAACTTGCTGACACTCGTGATATGCTGATCATTGCAGGGTTTTGCTTGGGAGTGTTAGCTACTATGTGGTGACAAATGCTTCATGTCCAGTCACCGTGGTCAAGGTATCCAAACCCTAGTGTCCTGAAGAACCTATCTTGCGAGGCACGAAATAATGGGATTGACGGTAATGTTACGAGGCTCAATCTGCTGCATGCTCTCATTTATTTCTTACATTCATCTTCTCTCTCACACACATATAAGTGTGTTCAAGTCAGGAGTGATGGCGAAATCACAATAATTAACCACACAAGTGTACTTACTAGATAGCTTAGTTTCATTTTACAGGCGAAATCACCAGAGAAATCCACTATAGAAGAACACAATATTTTGCGGTGGAGACCTGCTACAAATTCATGTTTGGCTAGTAATTATCTATTGTGTTAATTTGGATAAATCAAAATTGGATCCCTAAACTAAATATATGCCTAGTTTTGTCCTTGAAGTATCATATATTTTCAATTATTATTTTTATTAGTCAACATTTGGACCCAATTAAGTAACATCGGATACATTGAAAATGATATTGATAACATTAATTAACTTAAAATAAAAACGAGGATCAAGTTATTTGTTTGGGATAAAAATGTAGGTTTCCTCTTGAGTAATTTGTTTTTTTTTATGATGGTTGAAAAACAAATTTCTTCTGATTTTTCAAGTTTAAATATTAAGACTTGTAGCTGGAGCAGCTCATTATTAATTTTTGAAATTAAAAGTCTGATGTAGAGAATACATTTTTAAGATCTTTTGGAAATAAATTATTTGGAAGCTTTTTTGTTTTGTAGGTTCTTTTGTGTCTCCTTCAACTATGAAGACTATAAATAAGTCATGGAGTTGTTCTTGATCTGAGTGAGATTCTTGATAGGAGAACATGTTTGTATTTTTTTATTTATTGTATTTTTTGGTAATGAAAACTACAAGCATATTGGATTGCAAGCCTACTCAATCCATTAGGCTACAAGATAGAACAAGTTTTGAAGATCATGTGAACGTGATTCAATTACACTGCAGTTGTTGTTATTGTTTTTGTTGTAAATATTCTATTGGACTATTGTTGTTATTGATATTCTATTGAATTGTTGTTGTTGTTGTTGCTGCTCCTGTTGTTATATCACATATTTGAGTTGATATATCATTTATGCAAGTCTAAACTCTATCAAGTATGGATTACGATCACATTTGGATTTGTTTTCATAGTCTAGACTTCGTAACTTTTTGGTCGATTTTGGTGAATAACACTTATTCTTTGGTTAATTTCAATAATCTATGAATCTCTTCTTTCATTAGTCTCTTCATGCCCTCTCCTTGATCTTTGTCCTCTTACATCTTGAGATGATTTTAATGTTATATCACACTCAACGTTCTTTATCCTTGATCATTAACTTGGAGTGTCCATGTTTCTTCTTCAAATTCTATACCCTTTTCTTCTTCTAGATTTTGGAACAATGCAACTTGCTTCTAATCCTCTCTTCTCTTCTTATTGTTCTGATATATGCTCTTTTATTCAATAAGTTAATAACATTTGACTAAAGTCTAGACCGTTACCTCTTTAGATTTTCCTTTTTTTTTTTTTGCCTATTTATTGGAATAGATTTCCTTCTTCTATATAGGGTTTTTTCTTCTTGAAGAATTGATTTTCTACTTCCATCGTAAACCGAGACCTTTTCCACCCCTCCTCTTTCTTCTAACTTCTATGGTAATTTTGATATTTTCAGAGATATAGTTTTATAGAAACAAATCTAACACTCTCGTTGTAGCCACCAATTGTTTTAGGCATTTTGAGAGTGACTAGCTTTTACATTAAAATGATATTTTTAACATCACATCAAATAATCAAAGACACTAAAACATATTCATTTAAAATAATAATAAAATTTGAGTTGTTCTTTTCAAAGTGATTCTGACAGAGAATATGTTTTAAAACAAATGAAACTAAGCTTGCTATTTTAAATACGATAGATGTATTTTCTTATATAAAAAATACAATAGCATCTTAAATCGATAACTTAATTATCATTAATTCAAAAATGGATATTGATTTCCATACCCTTTCGAATCTTCAAATACAAATGTCGAAGATATGCATATGATATAGAGATGCAGTCTACCTAACACTCTCTCTAAAATTACAAATTTTTGATATATACATCGGATATGACAGATATGCTCTCCCAAACCCTTTCTTAAAATACATACGTCAAAGATATAGCTGTGATCTACGTGACGAATCAAAGGATAAGTTTCAAAAATTACCTTATTGATCATCCAAAATATATAGATAAACATGAAGAAAAAGGTAAATGCCAACACTTGCCCGTCATGCATGGTTGGTTGCAAGGGACGAGGTTTGTGTCTGTATACATATAATTTGGTTGTACGTATTTCCTTTTTCAGAAACTTTCTCTGGTGAATAATGCATATAAACAAGTGGAAAATAAAACAAAAACCCAAATAACTGGAAGGAAAAACACTCGCTATACATGGATTCCTTCACTAAATATCTCAGGCTACTGTTTGTATTGTTCACGTTGTTCGCAGCCATGAGTGATGCTTGCTGGACAAAAAGGACATACCTTACCCTCACAAATGATCTGGGACCAGGCCTGCAGCTCTCACTTCACTGTAAATCCGGGAATGTTGATCTTGGTCAACAATACCTCGCTCCTGGAGGTAGCTGGTCGTTTGACTTTTGCTCGAGCTATTGGGGAATTACTTTGTATTTCTGCAACATGGTGTGGAATGGAGGAAACAAATGGTTTGACATCTACACAGGAGCGAGGGATAGCTTTATTTGTGGTCAATGTGGCTGGTCTATACGTCCTACTGGTCCATGTCGGAATCATCATGGCAAAGTAGATTGCTTTCCTTGGAATAACTCGACAAGTGTTCATAAATGGTTGAAGTAGAGGAGATTTAGAAACTGGGAAAGAACTGTCATTTCACTGCGTATCTTGAAGCTTATCAGATGAATAAAATAACATATGAATTGCTCCATTATATGTACTTGAATACTTTTATAGCATTCTTGTTTGCCAAGATCAATTTAATTTTAATCGGCCAGTCATCATTTCATTCCAGCAAAAAAGTACAGAAATCTCATCATATGAAAGAGTTTTTCAGTTCCAAGAACATAATTGTCCACCAATTTCATATTGTACTTTTCCCTTTTACAGCAGCCTCGGATTGATTTGATCATAACCTCTTTTGATTCTTTAAAGTCCACGAGTAATTAAACCACAGGCAAGGAATAAAAGACGGGCGATGAACAAATTACTTTGATAGAAGTGAACTTCTCACATTGAAAAAGATAGCGTCTTCCCTCTCCTCGTTTGGATGATTTCATTTTTTTTTTAGCATATTAATCAACCTTCTGTTCGGAGATTGTTGTAGTCTTGTAGAGAAGATTTGAGCTTTATTTCAAGGACAGAACACGAGTATCCTATTACTAGGAGCAGATAATGGTATCATTTTTTCTTGAATTTGTTGATTTTTATCTTTAATTGAAGGTGTGATTCATTGAAGAAGAAGAAGAAGAAGAAGAAGAAGAATCGGAGAAAATAAAGAGAGCTTGAGAAGAGAAGATTTTTCAGAGAAGAGGTAAACAATTTTTCTATTGTATATTAAGTGTTTGATAAAATGCCTCTTATATACTCTTGGGGCAGAAAACATGTATTGCATGTTTTGAACAACCTGTAACTGCCATACTTACAGTAGAAGAGAATTCAATACCATTTTCTCTTCTTGACTCTTCAAACCATCATGCTGTTCCTTAACACCATCACAAGAAATTGAAATCCTGACACAAACTATGGATGGCATGGCTTCGAGCTCTTGGGTAACTTTCTGGATATCTCTGACAAGTTGATCGGTGAGCGTGAGTGAGAACTCTTCTCTCCCGAAGCGCGGTCACATGTTGGGCATCAGGAGGTATGGTATATGCTGGCACGATCCATCCAAATCGCCTGAACATGTCGGATACTTCATATTCATTTCCTTTGAATTCTAAACCAGCCAACATTATTGCCGCAGAAGATCCTACAGTCCCTACTCCATCCAACAGCAGTCTCTGACTCTCCAAGTGGGGCATTAAAGATTATAATTGAAATATTAAGAAAAATAAAAATCATTGCATAGCAATCAAAAGTGGAGTCTTACTCTTATTTAATTTTAATTAATTAAAGATATTCATCCATGTCAATATTGTCTTGTTAACAGAGGCCACGATGAGTTCATCCCATGCAGGTTGCATTCATGTGGTCACAAAAAATGCCAGGTTCAGCCTGGATCACCATCCAAGACTAGGTTATCATATATGATCCGGCAGGCAGCCTCTTTTGGGATTGAGTTCTTTGGCATATTGAACCTGGAAGAAGATTCACCACAGAAAATAAATTTATCCAGAACTCAAAATTAAACAGATTCAATTAGTGATCAAGAAAAGTAGGAAAAAGGATGGTATCACCCTGAAAGCGAGGTTCGAACATGGAGAGGAAATAGCAGCAAAGTCAGCAGAACAGTCCTGGCGGAGAAGGAATTCCAGCAGCTGTAGGTTGGCTAGAGGAGGCAGAATCCTTGCGGCTATGAGGGAGGGAGAAAGATGAAATATCCTACAAAAAGTTCAGAATTAGGAGCTCTTATATGTGGCAGAGAAGAACATGGTTTCTGAAATTTGTATTTCGATTAACTCTCCATTCTTCACCTTTTACATATTTTTCTCTCCGTACTTTTTTGTTATTCTTGATTCAAAGCAATCATATTATAAAAAAAATCAGGATGATTGTGTCAGTACAAACTTGGTAATTTAGTATTCTGCTTCTCTTGTATGTTAGGTGTTTTAATACATTCTATTCCCTATCAAAAGAATTATTATGTTGTGACTGGATGATTGGTGTGGTGGATGATTTGGGGCGATAATAAAAATACAAATTCCTTATCATAATCCTTGCTTGATTAATAATTCAAGCATAAATAAATCCATTCTTCAATTTCCAAAACACAGAGTCAAGTAGTTGTGCTTTAAATAAACTTAAGATAGTACCAAAAAAGCAATCTGATTAGTAAGAACTCAAAATTATTGATAATAAAACTGCCACAGTGAAATATTGCAGCTCAATCCATTCTCTAGCACACTCCATTCATCTTCCTCTGCATGACAAACTTCCTCCAAACTGTTGTTATCGCTCTTGTTTTCTCCAGATCCATCTTCTCTTTATTGGCCGCAGCCGCCTTCTCATCATCAGCCAAAATAATCTTGGCAGTGATCCTGATCCTTGATGGCAATGTCTCGAGCTCATGTAAAACCTTTTCAATGTCAAAAACAAGACGTTCGGCGAGTGTCCGGGAAAAATCTTCTCGGATCACCACCCGCAAGACAGTAATATGCTGAGCATCAGGGGGCATGGTGTAGGCCGGCACAATCCAACCGAATCTCCTTAACATTTCGGATACCTCAAATTCATTATGGCTGCTATTGTCCTTCAACGAAAAGGCCACTAATGGCACCCCATTGTCTTTTGAGACAATGTTGAACTTGCCTGTCTTCTCTAGTCCTTGTTTAAGCACCAGCATGTTGTCTCTACAATTTTCCATAACATTTTTGTATCCCTGTAGGTAAGCAAAATTTGTTTTCATGTCAATTCTGATTCATGACCGATCTCTTATATGAAGGGATTCAAACTCGAGATCTCTTGATGAAAAAAGGAACATGGATACATATATATAGCTAATCTTGTTGACAGACATGGTTGGACTCACCTCATAACCCAAGCGAATAAGTTGGTAATATTGAGCAATAACTTGGCTAGATCCTACGAAAGAGAAAGATCAAGGAACATCCAGTTTAGTTTCAGAACATGAAAATATTAAGAATTATGGATGTTTGTCAAGATTTATACCTTTGGAGAAGTTGAGGGTGAAGGTGGGTTGATCGGCTCCAAGATAATTAATATGAAAGATAAGTTCTTCAGGCAAGTCTACCTTGTTCCTCCAAACGACCCAACCAATTCCAGCATAAACTAGTCCATATTTGTGCCCACTAACATTGATACTCTTCACCAACGGCAACCTGAAATCCCACTCAAGTTCCGGTTGAATAAAGGGAGCAATGAAGCCACCGCTGGCCGCATCGACATGGATCGGAGTATCCCATCTACAGAAAAGAAGAAAATTAGTGTTAAACAAGATATAAATTGGAATACTCAGATTGATAAATTCTTCCATCCCCGTAAAATATTATATATGAAGTTTAAACAAAGAGATTACCCAGTTTCTTTGTTCTTCTCCACCATGAGATCATTCAAGAGCTTAACGTCTTCGAATTCTCCATTAAGGGTGGAGCCAAGGATAGCTGCAACACAGATTGTGTTCTCGTCCACCATTTCCACAGCCTTTTCAGGATCCATCACATAGTAACCATCTCTAAGCCTCACCTCCTTCAACTCCACTTCAAAATACCTTGCAAATTTCTCCCAGCATACCTTCAAACATGAACGAACATCACATTACTTGGTATGATTGCTAGCAAATTATGATTCTAAGTTATAACTTACAAGCTATCTAGTGGAATGTATAGAATACCTGAACATTGGCTCCAGTGACAATGTTAGGCTTATCATAGGGCTTTCCCTCAGCTTTCCTCTTGTTTTGCCACTTTCTCTTGAATGCTAAACCAGCCAACATTATAGCCTCAGAAGATCCTACGGTTCCGACTCCAATTGCAGCCTCGGAGTCTCCAAGTGGTGCATTGAAGAGATGGGCTATTATGTTAACACATCGGTTCTGCATGCATAAACAATCATCAAAGTGGTACTGTTAAGCTCCTTTGCTCAAAATGTTCTTGAAAATTTCATATTTTGGACACCACCCTTTGAAATAAACATCAATTCAATTTACAAGACAAACAAATCAACCGATAATTGACTCTGGATAGCATCCGCTACATCTTTTTTTATTGCAATGACTAATTTAGGTGTAGCTCATGAATCCTTTTTGTAAAATTAAAGTTACATCGAACCCATCTAATACATTATTATCACACTTGAGAGCTTGCTATAGAGAAAACCTCCATTCTCTTTCACATTATTATTATCTTATTAAACATTTGATTTGATTTTGTGCTATAAGCCTTGAGGAATAATCAGATTTCTGTTATTAATATGAGTTTTCAAGTCGATTTACGTGTATCTTAACTAATCCTAAAAATTTTAAAATTAACAATTATATAAACCTTTAAGTTTCATTGTATTAATTCCATAAAATCCAAACATAAACATCTCAATAAAAGCAAATATCCAATTATGTTGATTCGGTGGTGCTGCAAAATTGTACTTGTGATTTTTCTTCAAACCTTTTGATGTTAGGTTTAAAAGGTAGTTCTATGTGGGGCCGTTGGACTAGACGATTTCATGATTAAAAAAATGGAAAAAGTCCTGAATGTTGAATATAATGCAGCAATTGGGTAAAACATTTTTTTTTTTTCAATTTCAATCACTTTTTTTGTGGAAAATAGTGTCAAAAGAAAATCTTTTCAAGCAAGAAATAAAGAAATCATGCCGCGTGCTCGGGCACATGGAAGTCCACATTTGATGGCCCATGATTGGACAGCCTGCCTGCGTATCACCACGCTAATGGTTCGATGAATAATTGAGGACCTTCAACTACAAATTAATGGCGTCCATCTCGGCAAGAACGAAGACTAAATCAATTCAAAAGCACGAACTGTTCCAGATCAACTGAATATTCAACATTACTACTACTACTACTACTAATTTATTAGGTAGCTTATTTCTAATTTCTACTACATTATAAATCGATTTATTTTATTTTTAAAATTAATATGATATTATTTTAAAGAGAATCATAGTAAATTTCAACATTAAAGATTATTAAAAAAAGTGTTCATGACATTAACCTAGTTTTTTTTATATATAAAAAGTTAATCCTCGTAAATTGAAAAGTAAGAACATCAAATCGACAGCCTGTTTGTCTAACTGCTAGTTTTTTTTAGTAATTTATATACTTTTTAATCTAAAAAAAACTCAACTTTATGAAATAGAGCCTAAGGATAGCACGAGGAGAATAAAATTACATGGCAGGCAAGTTAGGCATCATACATTATCATCAACATTGCCCTCGTCGTTTGTCTTAGCATGGCACCAGTGATTTAAAGATTGACTGGCCTCACCCCACTACTCTCCTCTGCTTCTCGCAAGAAACATCACATCTGATCGACTGTTTTTGTGGGGTGGAGTAAGAGGAATTTGAGACTGTCATGCACTTTAGATACATAGCTTTTAAAGAACATTTAATTTACTACCTTCTTGTCTTTTATTTAAATATTATTGTTTTTAATATTATTTAAAGTCTAGGAAATGACACTGCTTCTACCAAATTTGACATTGAGTAATTGTCTTTATTTAATTTATTACACAGTTCGGAGATGTGGCTGATCGAAGCCGGGCGATCTTTCAATCATAATCAGCATTTAGAAAGAAGGAAGATGCCAATTAAAACGATATGGGGATCCAGTTCCTCAATGAAGTTCAACTCAAGCATCAGATTTAGCCGTCCTATCTAATACTAAATTCTCTGCAAGAATCGAACCTATCATGATTAGATTACTCGTCGAAATTGAATTTCTTCACCATTAATTGCTGTTCCCTGTTGGATTTACCTTGAAATGTTACCCCTCCCCACCAAAAGCTATGGTAATATTTAGTGTTACTAATTATAATTAACAGGAGAAATCCATTGTTTTAATGAATCACCCTGGCCTGCCCCATCCAGATGAAGATTTTCTATATATGAAATTAGCTGGTTTCCAAAAGCTGGTCATGGGATAATTTATTTTATAAAAAAAAATATACGGGGTGTGTGCAGGTGATCAAAACTTGCCTGAAGCTCAGTGGTGACAGGGTATTCATCCATGTCAACGTAGTTCTTGTTGATAGAAGCCATGATAAGCTTGTCACATTCAGGCTCCATCCACGTGGTCACAAATGATGCCAGGTTAAGCCTAGGGTTTCCATCCAGCATGAGCTCGTCGTTTATGATCTGGAAGGCTGCCTCCTTTGGGATCGAGTTTTCCGGCATCTTGAACCTGTCCAAAAGTAAAGAAAACAAAGAAACTCCATTTAGACTAAATGGACTAGTCCTCATGTATTCAGACAGCTAGTTCGAAGGAAATGGAACCCTAAATAAAGGAAACGTACGATCAAGTACCTGGGAAGTGAAGCTCGGACATATCTCGAGGCAAAGGTGGAGTGAACGGAGACATCGGATTCTGAAGCTGTCTTGGAGAGAACCATGGCGATCAAGAGAATTGTTC
The DNA here is from genome assembly GCA_032356905.1 of Salix exigua. Lineage (NCBI taxonomy): Eukaryota > Viridiplantae > Streptophyta > Magnoliopsida > Malpighiales > Salicaceae > Salix > Salix exigua. The sequence goes on from CM063604.1 coordinate 18,042,978, forward strand.
AGTGTTGTGAGATAAGGAAAAGGTCAATAATGGAGATATGTCGCGATACAATGGGCAGGTTTATATAGAGATGAAAGGAAAGGTCAAGATGGAAATATGTCAGTGGCCAGACCAAATAGTTACAAGTTTCGGTTCCCAGCTAGCAAAAACGATGTCGGTCTAGGTAGTCGTGCACACAGTCATATTCCTTATGATGTAAAGAAGAAGGTACTCAAGATCATACATTGATGGTGGCTCCCAAGCTAGAAAACCAGCAATACCAAACTGGCTTTAACGAATCTGTCAAATACAATTGGCTCTCTGCTTTTTTAATCATCCACTTCATCACGCTGATAAGAACTTTCTATTATATAACCAGGAGGTATCGGTGTGTGTTTTGTATGGATTCCGTGCTGGCATATTTTTCAATTCTTTGGAACCCGCCCGCTTGTCATATTTTTCTCAATTGTTGAAAAAATATATAAAGGAATTAATTGGTGGAATGTTTTCTGGTAGTAATTCAACACATGATCATCTGTCAGACCACATATGATTCAAAATTTTATGTCATCGATCGAGCTCTTAATTACTTCCTCGATCGTAAGCACAATCATTCACCGAGGTGGTCGGCCGGCCTTATTTCAGGCAATGCCTTTCCAAGTGTGATCCACTTAAAGTAAAACCCTTGTAAATTTGACCTACCATAATTTTTTTAATCTAAACCTCGACAATCGGACCACTTGATTGCATCCAGAATGATTAAACTACCTGATGAAACCAGTTTAGGACTGCTCCAAATGCATTTCAGGTGGCTATAATTTGGTACAATGAGCTGCTCAAATTCAATAACAAATCCAACGCATGTAGAAGATCTATCAATCACAATGGAACATTACCCTCGGCTCGCTGATGCGGCATGGGACCCGAGCTGATGTGGTACGACCTAGCTACTGGCATGGCATGTTAGGTTGTCTGGTCGGGTCAGGTTATTGGGTTAGGCTATTCGGGTCAAGCACTGGTGGTATTCACTATTCAGGATGAGGTCAGCTTGTCCTGTGACGATTGACGAAGGCATATTATAGGGCGCATGCTCTACCGACCTTTGTTTTAATGTTTGCTTCCGAAAGCCACGATACTAGTTGCTAGGATCGTCTGGTTAGATGCGTAGAGACAAGACACGATCGATATCTTAAAGTAGTTCAGCAACTGCCGCCATCCACGAAGAAGAAGCTCGTTTCATTATTTAAAGGGAAATTACACTAACAGAGGAGGAGGAAAACCTCTACTCAGGCCATTCTCAGGCATGAATAATGCTGAAAACTCTGACAATGTCAACAATGGCAGCCATCTTTGATCTTCAACGTTCAACGCACTTGCACTTCCATGCATGGTTGCCCCCATGTTTCCACATTCTCAACACATGGTTTGATTTTAAAAATACAATCATCTTACTTCAAATTTTAAGTTAAGTTTTTATATGAAATCCCAAATATTTTTTAACACATAACCAAGTGAAATTGTTTTGGACTTAAAACTTGCATATAAATCCACTCTATCTTATATTTAATTTTTATCAAATAAAATAAAAATTGTGAGATTCGAACTCATGACCGTTGAGTCAATAAGATTGTGATATTATATCAATGGATTCCGATGACTTCCACAACATTACAACATTACCCTTGACCTTGCAAATTTATATGTACACTCAAAAGTATGATGCAACATATTTATCTAATGCTGATGATATCTCCTATTACCCAATCTTGTCTTAACACTCGTTGGAGAAACATTTGGCATAGACGACTTAGCACCTGTGGAAAAAAATTAAACTAGTCATTCTACCATTCATCATCGTTTTTTATTTTTTTAATTATTAAAAAAATATTTTATCTAAAATTTTAAATTATAAAATATTTATTTTAATATTAGTTATCGTCATTCATTTCATCTTGTGGTTGTTGATGTAATAAAAGTCATGATTATTTGCCTTTTTCCCCATCCCCTTTGTACCAAGTGCTGTTGATTGTTTCCACCACGTAAAAGAAAAACTGTCAGTTCCATTTTTGGTCAATGGAAAACAATTTGGTTCTCAGATAAAAAAAGAAATTGTATTCGGTTAATAGAGGAGAATATCATGGCCTTCGAGAACATCTCTTTTAACCCTATTAGAGGGTTCACCATTGTTCCTCGTACGCTTTCAACAGGGTAGAACAAGTGAACGACGACTTCGTCAAATTATTGAAACAGGCCTAGCCTTAGAATTCTCGGGTCGGAAGAGTCTTTGGTTCATAAATAATTATTGACCAAATATATATTTCAGGAAGCAAGCGGTTTGTTTATAAACCATATGCCAACAACTGTTTTGAATAATAAATGTCCTTTTCAATGTATATTTGGTCGACCAACCACTTACAAAAAAGATGAAAAGTCTTTTCAGTGTTTTCCACGGTTTAAACCTTATACCACTAGCTAGTAAACTACAACCAAAACCATAACCCTGCACATCTTCTATCTTTTTATTTTTTGTTTTGTTTGTACGCACCACAACTAATCTCCAGAGTCATTGAATATCTTGCAAGCTCAATAAACATATAAGGTATCGCGGGGATGATGACGGGCGTGCAAGGCAGGGCTCTAACCTGGATAGCTGGCAGGAACAAACATTGCAGTGACCACGGGGCCAAGACTCTACTTGCTCTTCAATCCTATCTTCCTTTTCTAGGTGACTGTCCCATTTCATGGAGCACCACAAGAAAGCAGCATGTTGTGGCTATGCATTCACGGATGAAACACATTACTTTTGATCTTTATTTAGTTTGTGATCTTGTTACCAAAGTCATGTTGCAGGTCTCTCATGTCAGCACACATGATCAGGTTTCAGACGTCCTGAATAAAGCTCCACCACGCAGTAAATTTCAGACATCATGCACCAAGATAGGCTTATCTGTGCCATTCCTATCTTAAGAGGGCGTCTAAAGGAAATCAAGTTGTAAGAATATAGATTTCCTCTCATCTTATCTTTTGTAAATCTGCTATCCTCATGTTTTTTGAATTTGTAACAAACAACACCACCTTGTACATTTCTTGCAGTGAGGGTCCTGTCGACTAAGATCTTCTATAATAGTTAGTTGCTTGCAAAGATCATCTTGCGGCTCGATGTGTCTGCCTAGTTTTAAAAAAAACATTAATTAATATTAAAAAAAAACATCAAGAATCAAAGATAGAAGTCATGTAACACACTGTGGACGAGAGAGAGAACAAAAGGAATCACTTGCCAGTTTTAATAAACCAGACATGAACTGTAAATGATAACTACTTTCTTAGGTTAAGATTCCATATCCATTTAAGATCAGAAAAGCCTTCAGATTAAACTCAAAAATTGTTACTTGGAATTTGTCTTAGGATTTGTTTTCTATTTGATTTAAAATTCTTATGAGGAAAAAACTACATCAAATTTGTTTATTTAATAATAAAAATAAGTAGGGTTGCACGTTCATCTACGTTCATATTATTGGCTATCACTGTCCTTTTCTTTGTCTTCCTTCCGAGAGATTAAAAAGAAAAGAAGAAGAAAGCCGCCCTAAACGCAAGGAAGCAGGCAGCAGGCAGAGAATGTGATTAAAAACACGTTATAGTGAGTTGTTGGGAAAAAAGGGTCAAATTGAAATGATATAACGCTACATCAAACAAGAGAATGGTGAGAGGAAAAATAAAGCTGAGTTGATTAGATTCATGAACTCTCTAATCATCCCCTCTCTTCCCTCTCCGTTTATTTCTTTCCAACAAGAATCTCGAATCAAGCTTTGCTTCACTTGGTGAAAATCACATACAACTATGCCTTGATAGAAAGTCTGGCTTTCAGCTCCTCGGCCACAGCATCAATGAACTCTTCAGTGTTGAGGTAATGGTTCCTGCCAACCCTGTACCACAGAAGAATATTACACACATAAGTAGAGCAAAAACATTGATAACATTCAGAAATCACTGTTTTAATGACAATGCTTACTTAGATCCATGGATAAGCAATGCGAGATCCTTGGTCATCTTGCCAGACTCCACAGTTCCGACACAGGCTGCCTCTAGTTTCTCAGTGAAATCCAAGAGTCTAGCATTGTCATCCAACTTCGCCCTGGCAAAAAAAAGAAAATAAACTGTTTCAATTCTTGGCCACTGCTTCCAGCATACTTGGATGCTTCAAGACCAATAGTGTCGATTTGCGAGATCATAAATATATACCTGTGGGCAAGTCCTCTTGACCAGGCGAAAATAGAGGCAATACTGTTCGTGCTGGTTTCGCCGCCTTTCTGGTGAACCCTGTAATGCCGAGTAACTGTACCATGGGCTGCCTCGGCCTCTATGGTCTTTCCATCAGGGCACACCTGAACCATACCAGTTTCAACAAAGTCAAAGATGATGGTGAAGTGAGTGCAAATAATATGTTAATCTCTTAGATGTTTCTGCAAATCACTCCCTCCCAACTAAATATTAGTTAGATCACACGCTTTAACAAGTCATTGACTGTTGCGTATGAAAATTAACTTTCATAAACGAAACTTCAAAATTGCTTAGACCAATGCTTTATGCATGTAAGAAGTAGTTTATGAGGAGAAAAGGAAGGAAGACAGTTTCTTTCACAGAAAGAGCGTTACTCAGTTGCAGGAGTACAGGGAGAAAACAGAGGACCAGAGACAACTATTAAAAATGAAACAAACAGCAAATGAAAAAATAATACAAGAAAGTTGATCTACAATCATACCAATACAGAGGTCATCAAGCCAAGTGAACCAAAACCTGTAAAAATACAGCCAGATATCAGTATCGAACTCAATGCTCGGAACCAGATGCTACAAAGAAGAATGATTGATATAGTAGCCACATTCAATAGCTTTGGTGTGCTGAATGTTCCAGGTGTTAACGGTCTGTTTCACATACCTTGGGCCAAGAAATCACTTTGCACATCTCCATCATAGTTTTTGCATGCCCATACATAACCCCCTTCACTCTTGAGAGCATATGCAACCATATCATCAATGAGTCGGTGTTCATACCTTACAATTCAACCATCAAAGTTATTGATAAATACAAATGAAGACAAAACAAACATCAGTTATGTGAAAAACACTAGGTTACCCACCATATTCCAGCAGCCTCGTACTTTGATTTCCAGTTAGCCTCATAGACTTCTTGAAAGATGTCCTTGAATCTTCAAAAACCACACTCAATGATGATACATCAACTAAATAAGCAAAAGATAATGCAGGTAGATTCAAGAAAGCCAAGCACAAAGTTCTAAAAGGTATACAGAGGGATGAAAGTGCCATACCTTCCATCGTACTTCTTAAGGATAGTGTTTTTAGTGCTGAGATAAAGTGGCCACTTCTTTTGGTAAGCAGTGTTCATGGAAGCTTCAGCAAAAGAACGGATGGACTGCATTTCAGGTTCAAGAATAAAAAAGAAAATTAATTGTCCTGCATTTCAGCGCATGAGAATCATTGGAGAATTTGCAGAGTTGTACCTCATCAGTGTTATACATGGCCTGCGCCACTCCACCAGCACCTGTAAAGTTGTACACCTCCAATTCTGTCTTCTCATCCTGTCCTTCAGGCACTGCAGATTGAAAGATAAATAAGAAAAGACCAGCAAAAGGGAAATTATTCATTACAATTCTGAAAAAAAGATGAGTCAATAAAAAAGCTTACCAAACACTAGCTTGAGTTTGCCTGCTCCTTTGATGACTGCATCAGTTGCTCGATATTGATCACCAAAAGCATGTCTTCCGATGCAAATTGCCTTTGTCCAACCTGAGAACAGCAACGATCATTAAAGCCCGGTCCACCACAGAAAGTGTTGAGCTGCTAAATTAAGAAAAATGGAAATACCTGGGACAAGGCGGGGAATGTTTTTGCAAATAATTGGTTCTCTGAAAACAGTACCTGCAGAAAAGAAAGATGTTATTGGAGCAAAATATGAAATTTATTTTACAAAGACACATAGCCTGCCTCAAGTGCAGCTCCACTGACCGTTCAAAATGTTCCTAATTGTTCCATTTGGACTCTTCCACATCTGCTTCAATTCAAACTCCTTGACACGAGCTTCATCTGTCAATTCCACATTGAATATAAGATTTGTGTATGGATACTTTAGGAAAGAAACTATTCCCATATGAACCTCATATTCATCAGGTCAATGTTCATCCCAAGATAAATGAATGCATACCTGGAGTAATAGTTGCACACTTGATGGCTACATTGTACCTAAAAAGAGTTGAATTTTAATAAAATCAGGCCCCAATACGATCAAACCTTCACTAGTTTAATACTAATAACCTAGTATGCACACCAGAATACTCAAGAATGTGAACAGAAGGATCGATCAATGTTAGCAGATTTTACATAAAAAAAATTATATCTGAAGGAATTTATATAGAAATGTCCAAAATACTCACTTAAGAGTAGCTTCTGCGCTTTCAATAGTGACTTTATCATCAGTGGCATCGCGATGAGGAAGGCCGAGGTCAAAGTACTTGATATCCAACTCCAAAAATGGGGAAATAAGCTGGCATCGTCACATCAAAAGCAGAATTACAAATTAAATCAATTAAATCAAACCTTCATCAACCAGCAATCCAGAATCATAAATGTGCGAGCAAATATTAAAATCACCTTATCCTTTATTGATTTCCAGAAAACTCTGGTCATTTCATCTCCTGTGTCAATAACAAACAAGCACATCATGAGAAACACAGGGAGGGGAAAGGACTGTCTTTGTAATCAATAAATCAAGATTCCAATAAAACACAGATCTCAAATAAAGAGATCAGTCAGATCCTAGCCATGCCCCACCAACTATTTTGGACAAAGAAACATAACGATCCGAACTTTCATGAATTTACGAAAGCAAAGATGCTCACTTCTTAAACTACTAAATCACTAATAGCGAGTCAAAATCTAGATTTTCACTCGTCAAGAACAAGAAAAAACCAGATAAAATTGATTTGATCGTCAAACGAGTAAGGAAACAAAAACCTTACCATCCATTTCAACGATGGGGTTAGCAACCTTGATCTTTTCGAAAGCCATTGTTATGTGGTCTTGCCTTTTGAGGAAGCTCAGAGATTTTTGAAGATTGAAACTTTTATGTTGTCTTTCTATCTCCTCCCGTTAAATGAGCAGAGAAGGAAAACAAGACAGAGGAGAGCAAAGACACGAGGAAGGAAGAACTGGTTTAAGTAGATTCAACGTGGGAGTGTTATGTACTCCTATTCACTTTGCCCTTGTGTTTTTTTTTAATTACACATTTAGCCAACCTAACATTCTCCGCCTCTCTGTTTTTTTAACTTTTTTTTGGCAAAATTATCCACGAGAATCACGAACTTTAATTTTTGTCTTTTTTAGCATGAAAAAAATATAAAATAGATATTTTCGATTAATTTGAGCTAACTAGAATAAATTAAAATAATATCATTTTAATTTATTATTTGTTAAGATAAATTAATATATATTTTGTTAAAAAAAATTCTAATTAGATCGATCAAGTTGTGAGCTAATAATCTAGATAGGTCATGTTACATCAACCCTAAATAATTTAAATAAAAAAAAACTCAATTTAACTATGGATTACATCATCCTTGTCCATGATCAATTTATCATATTAAATTGACTTTAATAATGACAAATTAAATGATGATACGAATAATTATTTGGTTTTATAATGTTTTTGTAATTCAATCATCATAATTATTTTTTATTAATTTCCACATCAAATGAAAATAAGTTTTGTCCCAATAATTCTTGAGTTGAATTTATCAACCTCCCATCGTCATCTCCACCATTTACTTTGTAGTAAATTTCCTTTCTCGTGGTGGTTGGGAGTGGAACTAAAAAAAGTGCTGGAACACAAAAACAAAGAGTCACAACGATAATCATGTCACATATAAATCTTATTTTATTTGTTCAAAATGTATTAAAATAATATTTTTTATATTTTAAAAAATATTTTTAATATTATCATATGAAAATAAATTAAAAACACTACAAAAATTAATTGAAAATAAAAATAAATAAAAATCATTTTTTTTACAATATAGATTCAAAGACTCCATAAGAATGATAGCAACGCCATCTAATCTAATAACCATGCACGATCATTGTTTGGTTACTATCAATGAAAAAAATATAAATTTATCTCATTATAAATTTATTTTATATTTTTGTTTCTATCTTATATTCTTATCAATTAAATGTTTTTTTTATTCTGTTAGTACGTACTTTTTAAAAAATAATGGGATTAAAAATTACAAACTAACGATTAAATTTTGATTCCAAAATTGTAAAACAAAAATAAAAATAAAGAGAGAAGAAAACAAACATTTTAAGAGCTACGAAATAAAATAAAATAAAGGATAATGTTCTTTCTTTTTTAAAAAATTATTATTAATAATATTAGAAAGCATTATACCATATTGTAATAATAGTGTTAATGATGCGCAATCGTTTTGCGGGTGGTGCTCTCCTACCACGCTACTCCACCTAACACAATGACATGCCCCCCCATCCGAAAGATTGGATACATACATGGGACGAAATGTCTACGTCACGAATAAAAATCAAATAAATAATTTTTTTGGGTGCATGTCCTTGTCTTCTTTTGCTGCTGCTGCTGCTGCTTGTCTGTTTTTTTCATACGTCTACCAATGATAAGTTCATCCAACGGGCGTTTGTTTTTTATCTTTTAAATATTTTATGTATAGAAATATATTAAAATAATATTTTTAATATATATAATATTTTTATGAGTCTATTGATTTATTAGTTATAGATAGCATGGCGATATATAATATAAGCTAACAAATATACAAATTGAAACAAGTGTCATGCAAATTAATTTAAACTTGTTCACTTAACATAAGCAAACAAATCAACAAATATATATATATATATATATATATATATAAACTATTAAAGAGAAATCATAACAATAATCAGTACTCAAAACCAAAGTCTCTTCTAAATTGTCAAAACCTTAGCTTCGTTGTATTCTCCATTACATGTGCGATAAGAAGAAAGAGTATTTGGTTTTTGTGTTGGTTCCACCCATCTTTATCTCTATATGGTCTAAAGCACCATAAAATAGAGAGCGATGCCACTTAATAGTTGTGTTGTGTCTTTGCAAACATTTAAAGCTAGCTTTGATTGAAATCCTAGATTAATATGTTGATATGTTTTTATTAGTTAAGTGGTGAAATATATCATATTTTCTTAGTTGGCCTTAAATATTTTCCTAGAGCCTTTGCAGGTCCACAAATAATTCTTCACCGTTCGATATTAAGGCTACAATGGCGTGTTTTAAATTTAATATGTTTTTAATTATTTTGATATATTGATGTTAAAAATAAATAAATAAATAATTATAAAAAAAAACACCACATTCTTAAACATGTTCTAAGAAAGAGTTAGCTTTGTGGTTAAATGCTTTTTAAACTGTTTTTCTCTTGAAAAACATTAAATTTTGTATATATTAATGTTAAAAATTAAATAATAAACTAAAATAAAAATAACTATACACTGCATTAAGACACAATTAACTAGTAAATTAAACCATTCTAGTTCTTAGGTCAACTAAAATAGAAGGTTGATAAAATGTTAAGGAGGGGATTTGGGTTATGGATACAAACCATTTGTATCAATCCCATATATGGTAGCTTTTCATGCAAAGCATATCTGGAAAACGACGAGTTTTGCTGACATGCGCATTGCTTTTTCCTGTAACGTATAATGTAGTTTATGGCCAGAAGATTTTTTTCGTTTTTCACATAAATAATATACCTAAAACAGTAGACACCCAAGAATCAGATATCTCTTTATAGGGATGCTTTGGTGTTCATTTTCTGTCCTTGTTTGGAATCGTACGTGTTGTTGAGCTATATATATATGTGAAGTATCTGATTTACAATCATATAGTGTTCATTACATCACTAGCCTGAGTTAATTTTTTGAGAGTGGGAGAGAAAATGGAGCTTCAAATGGGAAACAATGGAGGTGATTCTGGTGATGAACATGGAGCTTCTAACTATGGATATAAGGGAAAGAAGGCTTACCATCGCCATAGTTGTCAACAGATTCAGCAGCTTGAAAAGTATTATAAAATTGTCATTGAATTTATCTTAACACGAACTATAATTTATGTTCTTCAGATATGATAGGTTTGATTTCTAATTTTTCCATCCATTTGCTATGACTGTGGAGGTCTCGTTGACGTTCATGAGGAAATCCATTTATATCTTTTTCATATTCTTTTTTTCTAGTGTTTCTCTCCTGGTGCATGTACTCTTTGTAGGTAAGGGCTCGATTAGGGTTAATTTGCCTTTGAATCTTAGATGGTATAGATATATGGTCTTGTAAAGGCACAGTTGAGTGGCTTTTGGACTAAGTCATTTCACTTGACATAATGAATCTATTTTATTTATCAGTGAATGGAAGAGGAATTTTCCATCATTTCCCCATCTCAGACAGGTGATGGTATACGTTTTTAATGGAGACCCTTATGTTAATGGATTCATTTCTGTTTTGATTAAGTCAATTTTCCTATGTGTTTGTTTACCCCTGATTGTGTTGTTTGGCTTAGTTAATTGCTAAATGTCAGAGTTTTTATACGCATCTTGTAAGAATATTTGATGTTTCTTCAGAAAGTCCTTCCTTCCCCCACCTTCATCCTCTGTGTGTTGAAAATAATGTGTTCTTGTTGCTCTGATGAAGCTTTTTCAAGGAGTGTCCTCATCCGGATGAAAAACAGCGGCGTCAGTTGAGTAAGGAGCTAGGCCTCGAGGCCAGACAGATCAAGTTCTGGTTTCAGAACAGAAGGACGCAGGCGAAGGTACGTACTCGTGATTTCTTAGTCTGAGCTTGTGTTTGAATAAACTGTATATATCTCTTAATAATAATCTCGATCTGATGTTCTTACACCTTCCGATTCATTTCGAAGGCGCAAATTGAGCGATCAAGTAATTCAGTTCTTCGGACAGAAAATGAGAGGATTCATTGTGAAAATCTTGCAATCCGAGAGGCAATGAAAAACGTGATTTGCCCAGCCTGTGGAGGCCCTCCTTTCGGAGAAGAAGAACGCCAGCTTCATTTGCAGAAATTGAGGCAGGAAAATGCTAGACTGAGAGAAGAGGCTAGTTAATTTGGATCTTCTTAACTAAATTCCCTTTCTAAACATCACCTCATGCCCTTTTTCTCATCAACGATTCATAAAGGTTCGTGGTGGTGACTACATATATATGATTGTGTTGTGCAGCATGAAAAAGTATCCAGCCTTCTTGCCAGGTATATCGGAAAACCAAAGTCACAGATTACTTTGCTGTCGTCTGGCGCTGGATCTTCACAAAGTGCATTGCCAGCATTTGTCCAGAATCAAAGGATGGGAAACCCCAGGAGTGATCTGGAACGGAATCCAGATATGGAGAAGGTACTCATGGCTGAGACTGCTGCCGGCGCGATGGATGAGTTGATCACACTTCTGGGAGGAAATGAGCCTTTTTGGATCAAGTCTCCATCTGATGGAAGATTCATCCTTGATCAGACCACCTATGATAAAGTTTACCCCAGGGCCGCTCACTTCACTAGTTGCAATGCTCGTGTCGAATCATCCAAGGATTCGGCGACAGTGACCATGCCTGGAATGGACCTGGTTGACATGTTTTTGGATCCGGTTAGTGCTCCATACTGGCTGTTAATTAGTTTCCATACTGTAAAATCAGATAATATTCTTCTAAAGAGGAAACAAGTTTAACTATATACTTTGAATTGACAGAACAAATGGGTGGATCTTTTTCCGACAATTGTTACCGAAGCAAGAACAATCCAAGTACTTCAAGCTGGAACAGAAGGGAACCGACATGGTTCGTTGCAGATGGTACGTATGTTAAGTTGCTAATTATTTCCATAATTCCTTTTTTATTTTTGTTAAAACATGATCAGTTGTGTATTGATCATTTGAAGAGGTAATTAAAATGCATGCAGATGTATGAACAGATGCACATACTATCACCCATGGTTCCGACCAGGGAATTCTACTTCCTTCGGCTTTGCCAGCAACTCGAACCTGGGCAGTGGGTGATAGTAGATGTATCTTATGACTACTTGAAAGAAAGTGGCTCCCCTTCTTGTGCTTGGCGGCTTCCTTCTGGATGCTTGATCCAAGACATGGCTGATGGATTTTCCAAGGTGATTATTAAATACTGCATCTCTATATCAGAAATTTTCATATGAATGAGCAAGCAGCACTTCTGAGAGCTGTTTATCCTAGATCATTCATGCCGTTCTTGTTAGATTAGGGCTTATTCCTGGTGAGCTTTAAAGGGCGTCTAAGAGTATAGTAACATCGTTTTAAAGTGCTTTTCATTCGTTTTTAAATAATATGTTTTTATATTTTAAAAAATTATTTTTGACGTAAGCATATCGATCTAAAAACACCCCAAAAAAGTAATTTAAAGCAAAATTAAACATAAAAGTTCAAGTTTTTTAAAAGTGTTTATGAAACGCCAAACGACAAGATTTGATTTGCAGCTGTATATAGTGTAATGATTATATCAATAATTGAGCATGATCATTACACTCCAAAAAGGTAATTTATAGCAAAAATTAAACATTAAAGTTCAAGTTTTTTAGAAGCGTTTATGAAACGCAAAACGACATGATTTGATTAGCGGCTGCATTCAGTCTAATGATCATATCAATAAGTGAGCATGGTCATTACACTCCAAAAAGGTAATTTAAAGCAAAATTAAATATAAAAGTTCAAGTTCTTAAAAGTGTTTATGAAACGCAAAACGACATGATTTGATTAGCGGCTGCATTCAGTGTAATGATCATATCAATAATTGAGCATGATCATTACACCCCAAAAAGGTAATTTAAAGCAAAATTAAACATAAAAGTTCAAGTTTTTAAAAGCGTTTATGAAACGCAAAACGACAGGATTTGATTAGCGGTTGCATTCAGTGTAATGATCATATCAATAATTGAGCATGATCATTACACTCCAAAAAGGTAATTTAAAGCAAAATTAAATATAAAAGTTCAAGTTTTTTAAAAAGCGTTTATGAAACGCAAAACGACAGGATTTGATTAGCGGCTGCATTTAGTGTAATGATCATATCAGTAATTGAGCATGGTCATTACACTCTAAAAAGGTAATTTAAAGCAAAATTAAATATAAAAGTCAAAGCTTTTTAAACGTGTTTATGAAACGCAAAAAACGACATGATTTGATTAGCGGTTGCATTTAGTGTAATGATCATATCAATAATAAATGAGCATGGCCATTCTATTTTTTTCCTGGATGCTATATCTGAAACAAGCACATCTGCATGACCTCATTTATATGATAACATTTTTTTCATTACTAGATGCTAAATATCATTTATGATCTCTTTCAATCATAAGCAGGTATTTGTAGGCTTCTCCATGAGCTACAGTGATGATGACTTAAAAATTGTATTCCTAATTTAGCATGGAATCATTATCGTAACATTATATGTTAACAATGATGACAATAATTTCTTATGGCGCAAACTCTGATAGGTAATATGGGTAGAACATGTGGAAGTGGATGATAGGATTCAAACTCACCGCCTGTACCGAGATCTCATTTGTGGTGGTTCTGCTTATGGGGCAGAAAGATGGATCACTAGTCTCCATAGGATTTGTGAGAGGCTCGCTTTCTCCACCACGGTGCCTCCACAAGAACTCGGAGGAGGTGACGATAATCAGTTTTTTGCCTTTCTTTTCTCTCTGCACTCCCAATCTATGCAATATTGCTGCTCTGAAATCTTCCATTTTCTCAGTGGTCACTTCACCTGAGGGTAGAAAGAGCATAGCGAACCTAGCCCACAGGATGATGAAGATTTTCTGTGCAAGCTTGGCTATGTCAGGAAAACTGGATTTCCGTCAATTGTCTGAAGGGAACAATAGTGGGGTTCGGGTGGCTATTAGTAAGAATGAAGAACAAGGCCAGCCGATTGGCACGGTTGTTAGTGCTGCTACTTCTTTTTGGCTTCCACTCTCACCTCAGAACGTGTTTGACTTCTTCAAAGACGAGAGATCACGAACTCAGGTTTACGAATGATTCATTCTGTGACAATAGATACACACATGTTTTTCACATTCAGATGTTTACAGAAATGGAATAATTAATTAGCATTTCCTTTCATTGTCTTCAACAGTGGGATATTCTGTCAAATGGCAATCCTGTGCATGAGATTTCACGCATTTCCAATGGGGCTGATCCAGGGAACTGCATATCCATTATTCAGGTAATTTCTCGTCCTTTCTCTCCTATTCTGGTGTGTAAAAAATAGCTGAAATCCGTGATATAACAATTCTGGATTCATTCTCGGAAAGTTTATCAGTGCAAGTTTACTGAACTTTTTGTCTATCAAATTTAAACAGCCTTTCATTCCTTCTGAGAACAACATGCTGATACTGCAAGAGAGCTGCACAGACTCTTCAGTATCAATGATGGTATACGCTCCAGTAGGCATTCCAGCCATGGACGTGGCGATAAGTGGTGAAGGCTCTTCAATCATTCCCATACTTCCTTCAGGTTTTGTGATATCTGGCGACGGCCGTATGGACATGAGAGGATTCAGTTCTAGCTCCACCAGTTCTACCGGGTCAAACTCAGGAGGTTCACTTCTTACAATATCCTTCCAGATTCTGGTCTCTGGCCCCAATTCCTCCCCGTCCACAGAATTCAGCATGAAATCCGTGGCAACAGTGAATACCCTCATCAGCACCACTGTTATGAAAATTAAATCGGCTTTGAATTGCTCAAATTTGGATTGAGCTTTGACAATGCTGTGGATAGTACTTTAGTTATCAATCATATGATTCTGCCAGGGAACTGGAACAGATAAAATAATCAGCTTCGACGTTTCTGTTAACTTTTGGCTGTCAGTTCAATTGTTTTGAAACATTTTATCTGTAGGATGGTGGTCTTGCATTCAAGTTAAATACAGTAATCCTTTTTTTTTCTTTGATGGATAATGGGGATATTTTATTTTGTTTGTTTGTTCACACAGCTGGTGAGAACTAAGGATTTACGAATTTTCCATTGCTTTCTTTCTTGTTTTAAAGGTTTTTGGAACTGTTTCTCAAAAAAAAATTAAATTTTTTTGATGTTTTTATATTAAAAAATAATTTTTAAAAAATAAAAATATTATTTTAATATATTTTTTTAAAAAAAAAGTATTTTTAAAACAAATACTTACTTGGTCGTCGATGAAGGTCAGCTAAACTTGCTGAAGAAAGAGGAAATCACCGCTTCGTTGTTCACCGACGGAAAGCATGGGAAAATATAATAAAATAAATAATGGAGAGTGAATAAAGGAAAAACATATTATGTGTGTTTGTGAGAGCTTTTTTATTTTTTATTTTAAATGAATATATTTTAGTATTTTAGATCATTTTGATATTCTGTCAAAAATAATTTTTAAAAAAATATAAAAAGTATCATTTTAATATATTTTAATATAAAAAAAAAACATTTTAAAAAACTGCTACCATCATCCTCCTAAATATGTTAACTTCTATAATATATTACAAGACAACATGTTATATATTACAAGACAACATGTTATTCACTTTATAAAAATAAAATTAAAAAGCCTACATTTCCTGGCTCAAGCACACCTAGGCTTTTGGCGAGCTAGCTAGCTTTAAACACATTTTTTTATTATTATTATTATTATATTTTAATTTATTTATTTTTAACTAATACTTTCTTTTTATGTAATCTTTATTTTTACTTTGCATCAGATAAAAAAACGCATAGCCTCTTTTATTTATTAAACAAAAGATTAATTAATACCTTTTTTATGTATTTACTACTCCGCATTAATTCTTTAATCTAAATTTAAATTAATATCCTCTCTCTATTTCTATTTCTATAATATCCAGAGGCTACAAGAAGTCAATTTCAAAATCCCATTAAGAAACTCAACAGACATTGGATTCCGCCATGGAAGGTGGCTCGTCTCCATCTGAAGATCCCCACTCCACCCCTTCCTCGGACCTCTTACTGGAAATAGTAATGGAAATACCAGGTCTTGACGCTGACCAAAGTTTCCATGAGCTAATAAATTTGCAGATACTTTTAATATCCGAAAAGGTGATGGATAATTGAACCAAAAATTGGACCATGCGGTTCCACATATTCATATGTAGCAGTTTTACACCCACATATATATTTATAAGTTAGGTTTAATATGCTGATAGATAGTTTCAGAATTCAGACACTGCAAACTGAACTCATATCTTATTGTTCTACCAAAATAAAAGATAATTGCAACATGGACACAAGACTGCTCAGATTTTTTCTCGACACATAGCTACGCCAAGCAACTTCTTAGATGTCCTCCGGGCCATTGATTTCCTGGGGGGAGGGAAAAAAAAAGATAACTCCATAGTGAATCAATGTAAAGAAAGATTTAGTTGCAGTAAGTTAAGTAAGTTTGGTAACTTACCTTGTTTTGAAGAACAGCACCATCTGGTATTTCCAATTTCACACCAGATTTCGCCGCGATACTCACTTTTCCCTACAGAGATGGGTACAACAGAATGGCAAGAGACAGTTATGAAGGTTTTTAACCACAGAAAGACAGAGCAAGGCAATAGTTACATGCCACATGTTACAGATAAAGAAAGTAAAGAAGTCAGCAAGTTGTTGACAGTCAACGCAAAGGCAGGTGTAGAGCTCAGTGGTCACTAACAGGCCTGTGTACGGTTAAAGACTGCCATCTTTTGAAAGCAGCAACCTCAGAAAATTTCAATGGGAAAGTTAATGTCCAAGTTTTCCCTCTTATGAAACTATTCTCATGGGACTACAATAGTTGAATGACCTTTTTTTAAGCATCTATCGGTTGACACAAGTACAACAGGATATGACCGCCTTCCAAATTATATCATTTTCGCCAACAGCATTATACTAGAATGGGACATGATTATAGAACGAACATCAGAAAAGCAAAAAGAAAAAAGAATATGCAATACCTTGAGAGTAATACCAACACCAAACCATACATCACCGGCCACCTTTAGACTATCAAGTTCAATGATGCTAGGGATTGATTTAAATCGGCTCAAGAAGCTGGCAACCTGCCAGCATAGGGAAAAAATTGATATGACAAAAAACAAAAATATAACTCCTTGGAATAATTGTAAAATAATGTTTTACCTTCTTAAATTCTGGTCCCAGTTCAATAGAGGGATTTGCAGGAATTGTTCGAGCTGGATTTCGAGTGACAAAACCATCAACTAAAGTGTATAGATCAGACTGTAGAAGAGGCAACTAAATGAGTTAAACAAGTCTCAGCACTTCATCAAGACCCAATGACAGCAACAGAAAAGAAGCAACCTGAACAAGAAGCAGATCTGAAGTTGCCTTCACTGGAAGGAAACGAGATCGAGGTACATTTATACCAATTGCATGATCAAAAAACTGGTAGACACGAGAAGAAGATAATATCATAATTCCGATTTCAACATTAAAGCTTCATGGAAATTCATTTTGAGGAACAAGTACCCTAATTGCTGCTCCAGCTGCAGTTTCTAGCTGAAGTACTTTGACTCCATCCACTTCCTGAAAGCGAGATCAACATTATTATAATTAGCCATTCTAAACTCGTCATTTCTGCAGACTAAGAAACAATAGATGAAAGGAAAGAAATGAGAATATACCTTTGGGTTTGGAATGATCTCCATCTTAAGTGCATCAGCTTCCACAAGCCTTTTAATTGCCTTCAAGTTCACCCACCTGTAATCACATATATTGTTAGTAGATTATCAAAGTATCATTACTGCATAGATGGTTAGGTTGACTTACAAGTTGTTTGTATTGAAAATTTTAAACTTCTCGATTGATTTGAATTCATTAACCTGTTTCAAACAAAATTTAGTTGGCATGAACTCATTGAAGATATTCTCCGAAAATATTTAAAGATGTGTTAATTCCATTTCCATCAAGGCACACTACTTCACAAATGGCAGATGGATTAAGGAAATGGATAGATCAGTTTGAAATGCTGCAGCCTCAAAGTGGGCAAATCTCCCTTTTCGCCACTGGTGCCATTTACCTCAACACTGTATGCTAGCACCTCAATAGTATCCCTTGCCTACCGATCAATGACATATATATCTGGATAAAAGGCACTGCCAGCTATCCATTGTAGAGATATGACAGTGAAATTAAAAGGAACAAATTATCTAAGAATGGAAGAATCGGATAATGTCTTACATGCTGATCAGGGACCTGAGCAATTTCCAGGAGCTGCACCACATAATCAAGGAGAAAAACATTAGTCAGTGCCAAAAGCCATTTTTTTCTTCCTTTTTTCAATGCTGGGTTTGATTTAAGGGGGCAAAAGGAGAGACTTGATGGCTGTTTGAGCTTTAGAGGGAATAAAATGAATGGCTGCATTACATGTAATGCTCTGTTTTTACATGAAAAGAAAGCTCATCATGATTGCATTCCCAAAGAAAAAGGAAAAAACCAAACATAGCATGAGCAAAATTACTATGTAACCTCGAAACCGAACTTAGGATGAAGAAGAAAAAAAAGACAAAAATGTCAGATAGGATAAATGAAAGCACTTCCAAGGTCAACATAATCAAATCATTTGCAAGTTAAGCAAGTGCAATTTAGCATAATATATGCAAAGGTCTTTTTGGAATTTTATCCACTTTTGTTGGACTACTGAACTCGAGGAAGGAAAGAAATGAGTTGCTAGCACTAGGTGAGAGGTGTGTGTACCTGAACCTTCCCTTCATAAGAGATGAGAGTACCACCCTTCACATCAGCCAGGGTTTTGGGTGTCACCTGCAGAAGCGCAAATACAAGAAGAAAAAATTGAATCCATAAATTCATCAAAACTGGCTGCATTCATCTTTCTGTACCTCCATGCAGTATTCATTCTTGTTTCTGATCAGATGGTTTAAGATTTCTGTAACACTACGTCAAGGATATAGCTGGCTAAAAGACTTCAATTCCAAGCATTTTCATCAATGAAACTAGAACAGATAGTTACAAAACTAAATCCCTGAAGTTGAAGGTTACAATGAAAACCAAAATCAGGATACTCAAATCAACAACAGCACCGAGGTTGTCTGAGTTGGCGACAAACACATACTCTTTACCCTGCAAGGAGAAAAATTAACATGTAGGGATAAGAAGAATTTGACAGACCAGCATTACAAGATAAAGCAAAAACTGTGTCACAATTCCAACCTTTGACAATAAAGCATCAAGCTTTCCACTGTTCTTTAGGGATGGGAACACGTCACCATGTCCAGGAGGATACCTTTACATGAGAGAACACCAGTAATTACATTTTTTTAGAGCAAGCAAGAAGACTAATATTTAATAAGATTTTTTGATAAATTAGACCATTCACTCAAACCAATTCCATGCATTATGTCATTCCAACTATTGTATAGGTTTCATTTTGCATTCATATCTGAGTTTTAAAAATTTGCTCATGGGGCATCACACTGAAGAAGTTTTTTTTCTCTTTTTTGTGGTGAGCAACCTTGATCAGATAAAATCTGCTAGCAAAATCTTTGAGAGTAACAGCTAACATCATAGATGTGCTAACATATATCAGTTGTACATTATCTTCCAAGTGAGATATACTTTCATTCACTGGCTGATGATCCACAAACTCCACTAACTAAGCTAGGTTACATTGATCACTCAGTTTCCAGTAAGCAGATGATGGCATAAACCTTGTCATGTTTCAATAGAAAAGCTTTTATAAAACTCAAGAAGTAAAGAGTGAAATTGACCAATGGAGCTTCACAAATTCATAGAAACAAGTTAATGGAGGAGTTTTCAATTACTTTCTTAAATGGAATTCAAAAGGGATCAGGCTCTACCCAAGTTTTACAGCAGAGAGGCCTCCGTTGCTAAATATATTACAATTACAGAGGGGAAAAGGCATTTCAGTGTTTTTTATTGGCAAATGTATGTGTACAGCTAGATAAATAAATCACTTCAGTTCTCAAATAGGCAGTTTATATATAACATCCACAGTGCATCTGTTGGAATATATAAAGATGGCGCATGGAAAATGGTACAATTGAGTGACTGAAAGAGCATTGCACTTCAGATGCTATCATACAGGAATTAGAAACCATACCATCCGTCCTTGTCAGCATGTCCTTTGGAAGGTAAAGGCACAAAATCATCAACAACTATACGAGGGTATTGGCTCTGTGTAAATTTATGATTTCACACTTTCAGCAACGTGAAAAGTGAATCTAAAAGAACTGATCAAGCAGTAGTATTACAAACCTGATTAAAAGTGTGAATCTCAATATTTGAGTTCGAGTACTTCTCAATAATCTAAGTTGGACAAATGAGTAGGTTAGTGTACAAGTAAAGTCTAAAAAGGAAAAAATATATATAACAGGGAGGGTAAGGATAAAGCACCTTCTGTGTATCATCATGAGTGTTGAATGAATTCATTAGAAGCAAGGGAACACTGCACCCATATTTCTTATTAAGATTCTGCAGCAACCTTAACATTTAGTGTCACGTAACCAAAATCAAATCAAAACACAAGAGAAATAACAAAAACTAACCTCGATCTGGATGACGATAAGGTCAAGAAATGTCAATCCATTACGAACTTCAATGACAGACCTGCAAAATACAACAACATAAACCCAGCTCATCATCATCTACCTCTCCAAAACATCCGTTCTGCCCCGCAAACAAAAGGGCAGTTCTATTCAACACAGACAACAACAAGCCCACAGTGGGGCCAATTAATCTGAAACTCGCCACTTTTTTTCCTTGCAGTGATTTGATCAACAAATTAAAATGCATTGTCCACATAAAAGCAAATGTTATACATACTTAGGACCAGTGCATCCCATTGTAGTCCCCAAACCTCCATTAAGCTTCAAAACAACAAGCTTGTCCAAAAGCTTCCTTGTTTCCTCCGGATCTGCAACAAATTGAAACCACTTTAAGCAATAACCACACAAATTCAGCTCCAAAAAATTTCCAAAATAAACTTGGATC
The DNA here is from genome assembly GCA_032356905.1 of Salix exigua. Lineage (NCBI taxonomy): Eukaryota > Viridiplantae > Streptophyta > Magnoliopsida > Malpighiales > Salicaceae > Salix > Salix exigua. The sequence continues at coordinate 18,064,044 of CM063604.1, forward strand.
ATTATTGATTACCCTCCGGAGTTGGCGCCAAGGTATCATAAGGAACCACTACCTCATCAGTAGGTGTCTGAATCTTACTCCACTCAACTTGCTGCGCTTCCCCACTTTTACCAGACAAATTACCAACAATTAATAACAATAATTCAATAAATTTCAAATCCCAGATCTCATATCATCTAAATAAAGAAAAAATTAATCCAAATCCCAAAATAAATAAATAAAATCTATCACATTGAACAGGCTAATACATCACAATTATCTAAAAGAACTAAAAAAATATTTTTTTTCATTTTCAAGCAACAAAACAAATATAAAAATAACGGAAGGAAAATGAATGACCTGAGATAGCGAGAAACGAGGTTGACAAATCCAGTTTTCTCACTCTCGCTGAAATAAAACACGCAATTCAGATTAAAGAATCGAAGAACAGATCTCTTAATTCATCAATCCATTAAAGAAATGTGATGACTTTGATTATCATTTGAAATGGAGGAAAGAAGAGCACCTGATCTGATTGAGATTAGCAACAGCTGGTTTGAGCTGAGAGATTTTGGCTGTGTCAGTAGCCATTGTTGATTGATTTGATCTTAAGAAGCTACAGATAAAGGCTTGATTCTTCCACTGAAGAGGAATTAAGAGTGCTTGAGAGGAAAGGTGATTTGAGGAATAGGAAGGATGTCTGTATATATACGTGTGTAGTAATAGTGTGTTTTTGAAGCCTCAAAGTAGTCTCTAAACTTTTACTCATCTCTCAATTGAGTCTTAGCTCAAATTTTTTATTTTTCCATTGATAGCGAGTAGTGATTGATTTGGTTTAGGGGTGACTGAATAAACAATGTACTCCTAGTATTGATGCTTTTGCTTGGATGCTACTAGATTAGGGTTTGTATGGAAAAATATTAATTGATATTGTTGAATGAGCGATTGCGAGATGCGCTTGTTGCCATGAATTTATTTTTATTATTATTATTATTTTGGGACTCAATTGAAAGCAGCTATATAAGTTTAGGGATTGAATTAGGGTTCCAAATATAGACTAAAAAATCATGATTTCTTGATTTTTAAATGATAAAATCACAAATATCTCCAGCCTAGCTTCCATTTAAAGACAAACTATGTATACTCTATGCACTCATTAAAAAATATTATTAGTTTTTCTTACGTTCTTACAATTGTGATAAGGCATGGTGTAGGGAAAATGTGGGCACCCAGAAAACTGAGCTTTTATTTATTTATTTATTATATAATAAGATATGGGAGAGAGTAGACGATGACACCAAGAGCAAGAGACGAGAAAATTTTGTCTACGGAGTGTGGATCGAAAGGAGAGGAGTGGTGCGTGATGCATGAAAGAGTGATGGGGATGGGTTTTGGACCGGGCGGGTCAGTGTGTTCGTGATTGAAAGAGAATATGCCGGCGAATATAACGTTTTTTAGCCCACAGAGATAGCATTGAAACAGGAGGGAAGGAGAAGGAGGTGGCGCCTTTTTCACGCAAGTCTTTGAACAAGCCTTGAATCGACCTTTTGAATCGATTTAAAGACAATAGTTTTTATTATTTTAATTTTGGTCTCAATTAAGGAGGTGCCTGTCTGTTCGATTTAAACGTGTTTTTTTTTTAAAAAAAAAAGTATTTTTTATTTTAAAATAAAATAAAAAAATATTTTTAGATTATTTTAATGTGTTAATATCAAAAATAATTTTTAAAAAAATATTTTAATATATTTTTGAATGAAAAATAATTTAAAAAATATCATAAGATATACTTTAAAACAGTTACGAAATAGAGATCAAAACAAACATGGGTTGTAATAGTTATTAAATTTAGGGAGAAATGTTAAAACAATTGCAATTTGAGAGGGTAGGCAATAAGTCAACGGTATATTTCACCAAATAAAAGACACTAAAATCAGAAGTTGCTCTTCGTGAGTCCGATGTATAAAGAGCATGAGAGATACGAGCTCAAGAGGCAACACATGAGTTTCCTGAAAAGACAAGCATAATTATAGAAAAAAAGAATAGTGTTTACAATTATAGTTATTGAATTGTTCAATTTGATAGGTCCATCCGTGTTTTTATATATAAACTATCCCTTACATTCATTCATCTAGTTAAAACTATAAAAAATAAAAAAACATTGCTTTACATAAAAAATAATAATTATAGATTCATATTTAATCAATGACTCATGAACTAGCCCAATCGTCCAATGATTTAAACTCTAAATCTCTGTTTTTTCTCTATAATTTTGAAGGCGCGATAGTTATTTGATGAAGTGTGTGATTTGGAGCACGGTGTGTTTCAATATGATGGTATAAAATAACATGTAAAACTTGTTTGCAATAGTGATATTTTGTTATCAGTTAATCCAATCTGCACAACAGATCTCGAGTTCGAGTTAGGACATGTATTATTTATAAGAATTTGAGACAATCGGGGTTCTAGTTCCTCACCAGATTTATAAAATACGATTAAGGTTTTCTGATATCTAAAAAAAATGGTGATATTTTATGCATTAAATGGATTATATATAAAAAAAATATCACAACCAACCCCACCATAATCTTAACCACGCCTGAAATCTCACATTAAAGACATGTTATTTTATAGTCCCTCTGGAGGAAGGGTAGCTTTTAGTTTTTCTAGGACAAGACAAGTCTAGTTAAGTAAGACACACGCACATGTATAGGAAAGTGGAAAGTTAACCGAAGTTTGGTGAAATTAGGGTTTCAGATGTTTGATGAGATGTCTTTCTTGCAAGTGAATGAGTGATTAATTAAGAGAGCTAGACAAGAAAATTTCCCATTTGATGTATACAAATCAAAGCTCTAATCACCCACTTTTCAGAAGGAATTTGATCTTTGGATTTCACAGCAATAACCCGTTTCACTTGTAGGGTGGGAAATGCTCTTCAGATTTCAATATGAACTTGGCCCCTAATGATCCACATACAGGAACATGTACAACTTTATTCATTGTAAGAAGAAGTTGGCCAAAGTTTGTACCTTGTATGCTCTCAAATATGCAGGAATCCAGCATTGGTGAAGAAAATTCAAAGATAGAATGCAAAGGTAATAATAATATTGGATGCGATTTGATTTGCTGCATGAAACTGTTAATAAACCATCTCAAACTTAAACTTTTAAGTGAGATTACAGAATATGATTTATATTATTTTTCAGCACAATCTCCTCAAGTGAAAACTTTGTAAGCTTGAAACTTGCACACGGGTCTACTCTATCTTATGTTTGATTTTTATCAATTTTAATGAGAATGGTGAGATTCGAACTCGTGACCGCTAAGTCAACAAGATCTGGTACCGCCAACTCACCTTATAGTTTAAACTTTTTCTAGAATATGATTTGTATTATTCTCTAACAAGAACTGGGATACGAAAAAACTGTAGGATTTGAAACACATGATTTAACCACAAACACACATAAAATTAAAAAGGAAAACTTAGAAGTCTGCTTAATGCAACATCTGAAGTGAATCGCAGAGGATATAAATGCAAAACTAACAATGACTGACCTCTCCAGATCATTGTCAGAACTCATATCGGAGGAGCCAATGGATTCTCATTGCAAACCCCATGTAGCCTAGATTGTAGCATGAAATGAATTGACACCGTCCCTGTTTTATATACTCCAATAGGCAATAGGATACCCATATAAAATGTTAAAATCCCATATAAATAAAATATTTTTAAAATAAAAACAATTTAAATCCACTTCAAAAAGCTCGAAGTCCATGTTCGAGGTACTAGTGTGAGGAAGATATACTAGCATGACGCATTTTGATATCTGCCTTTTTTGCTGTCCCATTCACCTCGGAGATTCTCAACTCCTGTGCCCATCAGCCTTGATGGCAATACATGTTCCCGCTGAAGCAAAAATAAGGATAACAAAAAAAAAAAGGATAAAATGAAGAAGAAAATTAGGTGGGGGAGAAAAAGGTGAGCCATCCAAAAAACAAAAAGAAAAGGAAATGAGAAAATAGATATAATGATGCATGTTTCGTTTTTTTTTGTCCACATCGAACTCCATTTGTTTGGTAGGTATTTATTGTTATTTTTTAAAGTATTTTTTATTGAAAAATATATTAAAATAATATATTTTTATTTTTTAAAGTTTATTTTTAATATTGACACTTGAAATAATCTAAAATCTGAAAAAAAATATTTAATTTAAAGTAATATTTTTAAAATGCAGTAATAAATAAAAAATAATATTTAAGATTTGCTTGATACAATATTTGGAACTCTACTATTACATGACGGTGTCGTTTTACCAAGTTCTAACTCGTAATTAATATGTAGTTAACAAAGTCAGGAAATTGACATAAAGAAGCGGGGGTCATAATAGTAATATCAATAAAGTAAAAGCACAAGAAAAGGAAGTCAAAACTCAATAAAGGGGGGGTTGAAAATATGACAAATTTTCAGGAGCCAGAAATTCATGATGTTGACCGAACATGCATCATCGCCATGGCAAGCAAACCAAGGGGACCCACTTGACCCACACCCACCACCACCCAACCAAACAACGAAGGAGTCGATAAATCTAAGACCAAAATAGTGGTGGCTAACATGGCAGAAGCATTTTGGCATGATACAGAGTATAATTGTTTTAGTTTTGTTTTAGTTTTTTGAAGTGTTTATTATGTTGAAATATATTAAAATTATATATTTTTATTTTTTTTAAAATTATTTTTGAAATCAACATATTAAAATGATCTAAAACATATAAAAATATATTCATTTAAAATGATTTTTTTAAAAAAATTAGACAAAAACTAGTGATATCGCAATGACAAACTATCACTATCCCAATTTTGGCGCTGGATTTTGAAGGAATATCTTGGAGGAAGATCTTAGCCTCTCATTTATATGTGAATCTATTGTGTGTGTGTCATCGAGAGAATAAAATTTATTATCGTACTTGTAATTATAGTAATTATAGATAGATGGGTGGACACCAAACGTTATCTTTCTCTCTTCTTTTTTCTTCTAGATACTTGATTTGATTTAGGTTTTTTTTATCATGCATATTTGTAAAAGCTAGAGGAGGTGTCCAATTATATTTTCAATGTCGGCCACCTAATTCAGAAAAAAAATAAAATGAAATGGGATCTATCTCCCTTTACAAAATAAATTATACAAAAAGCATTTCAAAATTATAAGTCTATTATTTATTTATTTATTTAAGGAAATCTCACCCTTCTTAAACATTTTTTTGCAGTTTCAAGTTAAGCAAGAAAATCCCAACTATTCTAGTCTTTTATAGAATGAACACGCTCTAATTTGAACTGAGACTTATAAGGAAAATTTCAAACTCTTTACCATCATGTCACAGACCTTAAGAACAACTCTAAAATAAATTATATATATATATATATATATATATATAAACAATATTGTTTTCTTATGATAAACAAAGATATATGTAGAGGATTTTCTATCTATGATATATTTTTTAAGAAAATAAAAAAATATCAATATAGCATACAATAACCGGTAGGTTAACCTAATATCTCAATACTCTTCTTTTAGATACTTTTCAGGTTAGATTCTAAAATAAACATGATAACCATGTTCAAAACCCTATATTTTTAGGTTTCAAAGAAGAAAATGAAAGCTCGAAGGCCACAACCAAATTAGGGCACCATACGAGATCATGATGGTTGAAAAAGGCGAAAAGTTCAGTCTACACATTTCCTCCCATCAATATAATCTCGAAGCTAAAAAAACAAATCTCGTGGATATAAATCTCTTGGAATTTATTTCTCTGAAAAGAAATAAAAATGAGTGGCTAAGCAATGACGTGGATCCCCCTTTTTCCTCTCTATCTCTGTCTGTCTCTCTCCCTCTCTCTTCTTTCCTTAAAAAAATACACGTGGCAGTGTTGATAAGCAAGGGCGGCGAGTGCTGCTTACGTGGCTAAAAGTGCAAAAAGTAAAACTAAGTCACCTGGCTCTCTCTTTTCTAATCCACAGCTGTCTCTCTCTCTCTCTTACTGTCATGGTCCCCCCTCCCTTTTCCTTATTATTTTCCTAGTCACAAAATTGGACTTTTTAATAAATAAAAATTGTTTGTTTTTCATCATAATTACTTCCTTTCTTGAGCTGTCTTTTTTTTTTAATCATAATTATTAGATTTAATCTGATTCAATAAATCAAAATTTACAATCTAGATCCTATTTAAAGTTTTAATTTAAACCAATTTTAGGGGCGGTTTGGCATTGCGATCGGAAAGTGATTATGAAAAATATTAATTTTTTTTATTGTTTATTGTTTATTTTAAATTAAAAAATAGTATTTTTATATCATTTTGATATGATGATGTCAAAAATATTTTTTAAAAAATAAAAAAACAAGTTTTTTTAACTTATTCAATTTAACTAATTAATCTATTAAATTTTTTAGCCCAGACATCAAAATCAGGTTTTAGTTTAAATAAATTTTAATATTAATTCAATTAAATCCATGTAATTTAAAAATCAATTAGTTATCTAGTTAATCTGGTTACATCCGAGTTCTTATATATTCTTACAAGCACCCCAATGATATTACAGAACATTTGTTTTACTATATTTAATAATATATTTTTCTTCACATTTTTTTTAATTTCATAGTGGACCGACAATATTGGAATAATACTTATTTCTTTTTTTGAAAAAAAAAACTTTTCGTTGGTGATAATGAATTGAATGTTTCTCTATCTATCAGGATCCATTGACAAGTGACTATTCGACGTATGAATGACAGGTAATGTACTGACTAATTTATACCAATCACGTATGGGTTATTACTTTTTAGTGCCTCCCAACGTAATTCTTTTTAAAAAATAAATTAATAAAAAAACAAGTTAGTTTCAACGGGACTGTTTGGGATTACGGTTGTGATAATTTTTCAAAGATATTTTTTTAAAAATTATTTTTGATATCAACACATCAAAATAATCTTAAAATAATAAAATATATTTATTTAAAATAAAATAAAATTCAATTTTCTTAGAAACATTGAAAATAACAAATGAATTTTCTCAAGGGGCAAGCACTGTTTATTAATCTTATCAACAACCAAAAAGCCTCTAGAATCACTGTCCTCCTCCTTTTCGTCTCTATTCCTAAGGAAAGCAACATTTACTCCATAAAACAACGGCAAAAATATAATAAAATAAAATAAATAAAAATTGTGGCTGACAGAGAGGTGGACAAGAGCAAGTGCAAGTATATATGATGTAATAAAGAAAATTATTTAATTACTCTAAAAAAATAAAAGAAAAAACTGGCCTCCATATTTTTCTCCACCGAATTAAACATGCCTGCCTAATAAAAAGGGAAGACAAGCGAATAACATATGCCACGTGTCCAGCTGCTCTTTTGACGTGAGCCACAAAATTCCATCGAATTCTCGAGCTTCCTATCTTAAGAAAATAAAATAAAAAATAAAAAATGCTTCTGACGTGGCATCCTCTCTCTCTCTTTCCCTCTCCCTCTCTCTCCCTCTCCCTCTCTTTTCATCACAAGCCAAATAGGCAGGCAGACACTCACCCCGCTCTCTCTCCTTCTTTCTTTCTCCGTGTCTTCGCTTCTCTCACTTTGTTGCTTGTTCAGTTCTTCTGGGTTTGTTTTCTTAGCTTGGTTGAAGCCAGCAGTTTCAATCTTTCTAGGTTTTCGTTAGAATATTAAGCTTTTACTCAATTGCTTTGAAGCTTCAGGTTGTGTTTTTAGCTTGTGTTAGAGAAGAAGTGAAAGTGGAGATATATTTTTAGGTGCTATTATGTTAGTTTATGAGTTTGAGGAAGATATCATCAAGAGCGTACAAGAGAAGTTTCTTTAAGAAGAGTATTTTGATTGGTTTTTTAAGATATGGCTATTCAGGTATGCATATTAAGTTTATCTATTTTTCTTGTTTACTTTTGTGGATCAGTGCACTAAATTGCTAAATTTTAAGGGCTGTTTTTAAAATTTTGTAATTCAAAAGAGCTGTGAAGAAAAAGTGATTTTTTTTCCTTTTTTGTTGTCATGGTTGTTTGCAAGAATTGATTTACTGAAATTAAGGAAAGATGGATCTAAAGTGAGATCATTTAATGAATACTTGTGTTAAATCTCTGGTCTTGATACCTAAAGTGTAAAAAGATTCATGTTGTAAGAACTTGTGTGGTCTGAAAGGGACTATTTGTAGCAAGTGGCAAGATTTATGGTTCATGTTGATGTTGAGCTGTCTTTTGTCGGTCTATATAGAACAAGCAAGTTTCTTTACGAGTGTAATTTCATGGTGAGTGTGGTATTGAAGTTTCCGGTAGGTTTTGCTTTGGTGACCATTTGGCCTGTTATTATCTATGAATTTATGAATACAGCTCTTGCCTGATTTTCTTGCAACAGAGAGAAGCATAAGCACGTTGTAATTGCTACTTTACTTGTATTTTAGTTTAGATTTGTATGAAATATGATGATCATTTTATTCTTCTTGTTGAAATTTACTGTATCTGCTTAAGTAATAAATTTAAATAGATATTGAATTGTTTGGAAGTTGAAAGAATTGTATACTTGGCTCAATTAGTGATTGGAGATTTGTGTGATGGGGCTGGTAGTGGTGGAAGCAGTGATATTTTTCTGACGGCTTTGTTTCCTGCAATTTGATGCAGGATCAGTGTGGAGGGACTAGACCAAATCTGGTTCTCCCAGCAGGAAATGGAATTTTACCGAGTGCTACACTGCAGAATCCAACTGGCCACCAACTAAAGGAGCAGTTCTCTTGTGGGAGTGATTACTCTACCAAGGTTCTATTCTTAACATGTTAGAAATGGATTCTGATTGATCTTATTCTATTCTTAAATATCACTTGATACTCATTCTATTGTTGTTCTTACTTAAATCAGGCAAGGAAACCTTACACAATTACAAAACAAAGAGAGAGATGGACAGAGGAAGAACATAAGAAGTTCCTTGAAGCTCTAAAGCTTTATGGTCGTGCTTGGAGACGGATTGAAGGTATTATTTGTTGTCAAGCTTCTTAATAAAGTTTATTTTCTTCTGTGACTTGTGAATCTAAATCATTGTGTGTTTTGTTTGGCAGAGCATGTAGGCACAAAGACTGCAGTTCAAATCCGAAGCCATGCTCAGAAATTCTTCTCGAAGGTTTACTGCTCTTACTCCAACTTCTGCTCTCTACTACCATATTATATAAATACCCTCAATTAAAGTAAGTTGGATTTTCAGGAAGCCCCTGGTGTGCTAATGATCTTTGACGGGTTCATTTTTCATGCTTTGATGTTTCTCTTACCCTATCTTTTTATTTGAGGTATATTGTGCGTGAATCTGGTGGCAGCGACACTAGCTCAGTGGAACCAATTGAAATTCCTCCTCCCAGACCAAAAAGAAAACCTACTCATCCTTACCCCCGCAAAATGGCACATCCTCTGGAAAGAGAGCTTCTAATTCTTGAGAATACACTAAGATCTTCATCTCCAAATTTTTCCATTTCAGAAAAAGAAAACCAATCTCCAACATCCGTATTGTCTGCTGTTGGTTCAGATGTCCTTGGTTCCACTGACTCAGACATGCCAAACCACAGCTTATCACCTGTTTCATCTGCTGGTGGTGTGCATCATGTTGATTTGTCACCTGAAGACAATGGATCCCCATCACTAGCATCTGCTAGCTTAGCTCCTGATCAGCAATTTCCCAAGGTATTGGCAAACCCCTTAAAGCAAATGAGGTTCTTACTCTGCTTCTGATGTCTTAAAAGTTTTCAGGTTGTCCTAAATGTTATTTTCTATTTTCTTTAAGGTCCAGAAACTTGACTCATTTCCCAAAGAAAATGTCTCTTCTGGAGAATCGGTCACTCTCAAGCTCTTTGGAAGGACACTATTAGTCACGAAATGCAATAAACCATCTTCTCCAAACATGGGGTCTTCTAAATTGTCGCTGCCAGATATCAGTGAAGAGAAACTTGTGCAATCATTAACACTGAACATCACAGCTGCAGAATTGCAGTCCAGGAATGAGGAACCTACATGGAGTCCGCTGCCTCATGGATCTCATGGAGCATTATATCACATGCAATTTAAAAAGGAAAACTCAAGTCCAGCAGAAAATGACTCTGCTGCTCTAATGCCTTGGTGGGGTTCTTATGAAGGCTTGCCATTTCCTTTCATACCATTCCACAAGCAAGTAGATTCAAATGGAGATGAAGTCCAAGATAAAGAGATTCACAGGGAAGTATCTTGGACTGGTTCCAACTCCGGATCAGTGAATGAAGGGGAAAATGTTGATAAAATTATGGATACTGAGACTGAAAGTCATCACTTTTCTTACGAGGAAAAAGAGCCATCTCCATTTTTGGAGCTTAAGCCAAAGAAGAAACCAGCCTCATCTGGATCAAAAACGTTCAATGAAAAGTGCACGAAAGGGTTTGTGCCTTCTAAGAAACGGACTGCAGAAAGAGACAGTCAATCCTCAACAATAACTGGCGAAGAGAGGGAGGAGCAAAGAATCCGCCTTTGCCTGTAGTTAGCCTCATCGATTAGCCTTTAGCTTCCCTTAACTAGAACATATAACTTTTTTGAACAAGTTGAGGATCATGGACACTCTGAGAACATCAGTTGCTGGATGAACTCGAATCAGAGGGGGGATGGTGCTTAAGCAGTTGCCATCCACTTCAACTCTCTAGATTCTCGTCTCGTGACTTATTTTTTCCACCTTCAACTGTTTATATCTTTATTTCCTCATTTTCTTGTACGCATAAGTTTTGTCTTTGCCTTATTTATTTTCCTTTTTGAATCCTCCGGATTAGCTTTCTGGTCTCATATGTATTCTTTTTCTTCTTTGAACTTTGAATCCCTTAGCCACCTAGCTTTGTTTTGGCCCCTGTAAAGAATCATAAAGCTGTACTTGCTGTATTTACCTTCATGCATTAAGGCAGTTGGTCTCCATGAATCTGTCTTTCCATATTGTCTCCTCTTGCAGTGCATATATGGTATACCATCAATTTTGCAATGACTAGAATGAGGAATTAGCCAGCGTCTTACTCGGCTATTTTTCAGGTAGGGGTGGACCAAGATCTTTCCTAAAAAATAAGAGCACAGGAACTATTCAACAGATTAATGTTTCTGGTTCAAGGGTGTAGTTTGTGATGTTGATTTTCATCCAAGAAAAACCAGGGTCATGGGTTTTGCAGGATGTATCCATTATCGAAGCTTGCAAGTATTTTTGCATGAATTGAGATTTTTACCATCCGATTTTGTTCGGCTATATAGAAAAGAATAGTAATGCCTATTTTACAAACCAGTGCGTTGAGTGGGAATACCGCTTTTTGTGACAGAAACACTTGTCTTCAACAAGAAGCATATGCCATACTACTTCGTTAATTGCATGCAGAGAGAGCAGCAACACGCACAAGAAAATCACAGAAATCTACTGGAAGAAGCTTCAGAATCGTTGAATGTGTGAGATCCTCCTCTAGACAAGGGGATTCATCAATTCTAACATGCCACTCAGAATAGTAAAAGAAAAAAGGCGTGATATGCACAGATATAAAATGAAGGGTGACTAACCAACCTTGTGAGGACACATGAAACTAAATGCCACTTCAAGATGAGAGTTCCACTTCGATTTTAAGGACAGGAGGATGTTCAAAAGGAAGGGGCCGTATTCAAAAGGAAGATCAATGGAATGAACTCTTTTATTATCTATATTTTATAAATTAGTACCTATATTTTACAAAAATAGCTTCCCTACTTTAATTTTTTCTATTTGAATTTCTGTATATTTTAATGTTAAGAAAATAATAAAGAACTTTTTTTCTCTGGGCAAAAGATCCCAAAAATTACATTTGGCACATTTCATATAAAAATAAATACAGAAACCCAAAACCTTTTGTGTATATTTGCATAGAAAAACCAAAACCTTGGGGGTTAAATTGTTAAAAGAAAAGGAATAAACCCATCACCCATCACCCATCACCCTTATAACCCATAGGGATTAAACATGGGCCGAAGCACATTATAACCATATTATTTGTCCTCCCGGGTAATCACCCTGATCCGGATTCATCCAATTTAGCGCCTTTCTCCTCCATCTCTAAAACCCTTAGGTTTTAGCTATGACCCTCCAAAGTCAAGGAGGAATTCAAAGAATCCCAAAACTTCATGTTTCTCTCTTTCTGTCAAATCACTGACTTTCTGATTCAGTATCGCATCATAATTGAAACCTTAGTTATTATTTTTCTGCTAAAAATGGAGAAACTTTGCCTGCTTAAAATAAATTTCTTATAGTTTTTGTTAATGTCATGCAGTGTTTTTCTTCTCTGATTTAGTCTATAGTGAATATTTCATGTTTGAAAGAAGAATTATCAGTATCTCTTAGTAATGCTGCTCTGTAGAAGAAGCACTGTTTTTGCTCCTTTTATTGCAAAACCCTCACCCAATCTTTTTCTTTCTTTACCAAGAAAACCCATTTGCTTTCATTGTTTAAGAACAGCCCAATTGGTTGTAATCACAATTATTTTTATGGAAAACCCATAAAAGATTCAAACTTTTTGGTGCACATGATTTGTTTGTGAATAAAAGGCTAAATTTTGCAACTTGGCAATCTCCGGGACATCGCGGAGAAATGAGAAAGCCGTTGGTGATAATGTAATGTCTTTAAGGGAAAAAGAAAGCACGAAGAGAGGCACTGGAGGGAGTGCTTAAGATTAAGCTAGGTACGTGTTCAAAGTGTCGTGATGTTGTTGAAGGGCTTAGGTTGTATGATGAGGCGAGGAAAAATGGGGTTGAGCTTAATCAACACCATTATAATGTGTTGCTTTATCTGTGCTCTCAAAATGGAGGTGAAAATGTAAATGATTTGAGGAAACAGGGTTACGAGATATTTCAGCAGATGATTACTGATAAAGTTCCTCCCACTGAGGCTACGTTTACAAATGCAGCTAGGTTGGCTTCTGCAATGGAAGATCCAGAAATGGCTTTTATTTTGGTTAAGCAAATGAAGAGTTTCGGTATTCTGCCGAAGTTGAGGTCTTAAGAGCAACTCCAACCAAGCAGCCAAATGGAGAGCTCAAGGCAAATTTATGTACTTTTTAGCTTTTATCAATCGTCATCCTCTCCAACGGGATAGCCATTTGGACAGGCAAGGTGGCTATTCCGTACTTGAACAACTAAATATAGCTGTGCAAATGGCAAAAGAAAAGGACAAGTTACCGTTGCAATATTCTTTTTCTGCATCAAAGCCTTCGATAAATATTGCCACACTTGAAACCGAAGCCTTCGAAAAGAACACAATTTCTGTCAACAAGGGATTAAGTTTTGAAGTTTGCAGTTTGAAGGGGATAGCAAAAGCCGAACCAGAGGTTTTAAGGTTAGTTTTTACAAATCGTTTCTATTTTGTTTTTCTTGTGTATGCTCTACGAACCCAAAAGAATCTCTGTGTGGGTATGTTTGTGATTTTTGTAGTGGGGTTTGTTTTTGGTAATTTTCTGTTCTGGGAATTGCAAGTATTGTTCTTGACTTTGTTTTTGGTTCTCTGAATGGGTTTTTGTTGCTGTTTTAATGGGTTGGTTCTCGCAATTTGCATCTCCACTGATCTGAGTTTGAATTTTTGTGGTGGAATTTGTTTGCGATGACAGGGGTTGTGAATCTGCATGGTTTAATTAATTAGACAAATTAACGATACATATAACATGTTTGATAGAATGCCCGAGAGGGATTTGGTTTGAATTTGGTGAGGATTTGTTCTGCATGCCGATTACATGCTTATTTTTGAAATGTGACTGAAAACACAAGAAAATAACTGTTTTCTGCCACTTATTTTTTTCCAGAGTATTTGTGCTGGTATGGCATGAAACACTGAACGAGGCAGCATAGAGAACAGAGGTGGCTTTGTCTCAAACATGTCAGGTCTTTTTCACAGTAGCCATTATTAGTAATCTCTCTGTTTGAATATATGCTCTTCTGAATTTAATAGACACCAATAGCATTATGAGGAAACTTTTGGCTATTATTCTAATCGTTTTAGTGGGGAGCTGCTTCTAATTCGTTTACAGATAGTTTTTGGGTTATGATTTATTCATGTGAAGCTAGAATTTCAAAGAAGAAGACTATTTTTGAGTTTTTGCATGTGCTCATATGTCAGCATTTTAATCAATCAAACCATCTACTTTATTAGTATATAAAGAACAACAAGAAGTCAAGAAACTCACTGCAGCAATTGCTGTAATTGCAGAGGCAAGTAAATAAACGAAAAGGGAACTTCAAAGTTTTGCTTTGATGAGTTCTCTTTGCCTTCACACTTAGCCCATGGTGGGGGTAGTTTCTTCAGATTTACTAGACTTTGAAGACCCTTTAGTTGCAGCACACACAAAAACTTCTTTTGCAGTTAGAGAAGATAAGAAGTATAGTTCTGAACTTGCATTTAGAGAACCACCCTTTTTGGTTATCTGGTTCTTTTATGATGATACTGAAGTTTCTCTGTGAATTTGAATAACATAGACAATGTCCCTGAAGTTTAGGACACAATTTTAGTTCGAACCTTGTGAATTAGACTAGCGACGAAAGATTTGATGAGGAAAGCAGCCACTAAGATTACAAATCAGTTTTTGCTATGTAATTTTCTAGTTTATGGTTTATCAACAAAATCGCTTTTAATTTTAAATTCATTTTTTAAATTTAAATATAATTAAAAAATAATAATTATATTGTCGAAGGGTTTAACATGAATCTTTTACACTTTAGGAAAAGAGAGAATTTGAGGAAGGAAGATAAGTTGATTTTTATTGTATACTAATTATTTCATCTTCTTCTCTTCAACTTGAATTAGTTACAATTAGAAAGAAATACAACAAAAACTATAAACTGGAACTTCTTCTGCTTCCTTGTCCACGTGAGCGACTTCGTTGTCGGGACTTATTCCACAACATGTAAGAAGAGAGAAACCATCAAAATCCAGGTCGATGAGGCAAGCAAAGAGTTTCGACAGATCATGGATAGTAAGTGACTTCAATTTAGAGGACAAACACACTTCGGAGATGACGGGAGACCCAAAGTCGGAAATGACTCGAGTTCTCCACAACGACTTATTTTTAGTGTCACAAGGGAATGGAGGGAACACTCCACATATTTCAAATTTGAGCAATCAAATAATGAAAGATCTTCCAGATTCAACCACTCATTAGCTCATGTCGATAAACAAAGGACTCAAGATTTTAGCATCCATCGATATCAAGTTGCTTTAACTTGGAGAAATGCTCTGCTGGGAAGCATCTGAGTGAACTACAATGGATGCTCATTTCTTGTATTGTAAGAAAATAACCTCGTTGCTCCATCTCCTTCAATAAAAAATCTGAGCTACACGACTGAACTATAAGGCTTTGCCAGCCATCATTCAATTTCTCTAATTTCACCAAATGATCAGGATGGTCATTTGAAGTGTCCCTTAAAGACATTTTCTTAATAGTTGTAGGCTTTGGAAGTGAAAGCACAAACTGGGAAGTGACCATTAAGAAAATATCTTTAGGGACACTTCAAATGACCATCCCGACCATATGGTGAAATTAGAGAAATTGAATTATGGTGGCAAAGTCTTATAGTTGGAACATTTTGTAATCGTGAGTTGTTTAAAGAAGGTGGTTGGGTAGGGCATTCATTTATGCAAAGCATTTGGAGGCAAGGAAAACTCGCCTCGATTACTTTTAGCAACATCAAGTATCCATTCACACCATTGGAGCATCCTCTCAAATCTCGGATGATTTGAATTGAATGTTTGTGGAAGTGCAATCTCCAAAGAACTCACAACCTACACGCTCGACTTTATCAAATGCTTTGATCACAAGTCTTTTTAGATATGCCAATTGTCTGAGTGGTGGCAGGGAGGAACGATGGCATTCACTAAGCCTCAGGTCCACTAAGCAAGAGTTTATTAATCAGGTAGGAAATCTTGAACCCCCATAACCAACAATTACAAGACAACACACATTCACGTGAGGCTTTAGTTGATGAAACACACGTTCATCAAGAGAACCGTATGCATCATCGCTCCATCTCAATCTAACTTTTTGAGATCCCTCATGCCTTCCAAGTTAGCCCCTAAAGCATCATCAACTTTTTGAATCATCCAAATACGAAGTTTTCCCTCTAGGCATTTGAGCTTTCCTAACTCCTTTATGCTGGATCCATTTTGTCTACCCACAAAAAAATCAGTCAAAGTTTGGATAATTTACCCATTTGAGACAACATTTGCTGTAATCTTGTTCCTTTGATATCTAGGTGACACAAGTTTGCGAGCTTCATCACATTGGTTGACAACTCAATAAGATTATTGCACCCACGCAAGATTAGTATTTGCAAGTTGCGTAAGTTACACAGGGTTTCAGACAATCTTTGTTCTAATGATCCCGAGAGGTTTAGGTACCATAGTTGTTTCAAGTTGCCAATCGAATTAGGCAACTTACCTCCACGGAGCAAAGATAAAACACCTAGACGCTAGAATATTCTCAAAAAATCATTGATTTTCTCATCACTCATGTTTGCTAAAAACAACCTTGATATTAACAAAATTGTACGCAAATTTGATACTTCATCAAAACCCACAAGTCTATTTAGGTCTTCAGATCTAGTTCTTGCATAAGAAAAGTGACGAGTCTTCTTAGAAAGTTTCCAAGAATCACCATCATCTAAACAAACAACAAACTCTCCAGACACAAATTTTGCCAGATCATTTGTGAGGTCATGCATTACAAATAATGGTGAATTATCACTTATTCAAAAAATGACATTGATACAAGATCTTCCAAGTACCTGCATCCTACTATTTTCATCTCTTTATTTCCACCATAAGCAAGTAGAAAACCCTCGGCCATCCACAAAAGAACTACATCCTCCTTACAAAATTCATAACCTATAGGAAAAATTGCACAATAAGCAAAACATCGTTTTAGATGTGATGACAAATAGTAATAACTCACTTTTAAAACAGGTAGACCTCGATAATCACGCAAATCCCAAATGTTGTTGTTTAATATTTTTATCCATTCATCAACATTTGTTTTAGACTTCAATAGACCTCCAAGTAACTTTTTCCATATTGTAGACGGGCATTAAAACTTGCCTTTGACATAAAGTTACTTGGAGGTCTATTGAAGTCTAAAACAAATGTTGATGAATGGAGAAAAATATTGAACAATATCATCAGGGATTTGCGTGATGATCGAGGTCTACCTGTTTTAAAAGTGAGCTATTACTATTTGTCATCACATCTAAAACCATGCTTTGCTTATTGTGCAATTTTTCCTCAAAGTTATGAATTTTGTAAGAAGGATGTAGTTCTTTTGTGGATGACCAAAGGTTTTCTATTTGCTTTTGGTGGAAATAAAAAGATGAAAAAAGCAGGATATAGGTACTTTAAAGATCTTGTATCAATGTCATTTTTTGAACAAGTGATAATTGACCATTATTTGTAATGCGTGACCTCACAAATGATTTGACAAAATGTGTCTGCAGAGTTTGCTGTTTGTTTAGATGATGATGATTCTTGGAAAGTTTCTAAGAAGACTCGTCACTTATTTTATGCAAGAACTAGATCTAAAGACCTAAACAGACTTGTGAGTTTTGATGAAGTACCAAATTTGCGTAGAATTTTGTTAATATCAAGGTTGTTTTTGGCAAACATGAGTGATGAGGAAATCAGTGATTTTCTGAGAAGATTCTAGTGTCTTAGTGTTTTATCTTTGCTTCGTGGAGGTAAGTTGCCTAATTCAATTGACAACTTGAAACAACTAAGGTATCTAAACATCTCAGGATCATCAGAACACAGGTTGCCTGAAACCCTGTGTAACTTGCGCAACTTGCAAATACTAATCTTGCGTGAGTGCAATAATCTTATTGAGTTGCCAACCAATGTGATGAAGCTCACAAACTTGTGTCACCTAGATATCAAAGGAACATGATTACAACAAATGTTGTCTCAAATGGGTAAATTATCCAAACTTTGACTGATTTTTTTGTGGGTAAACAAAATGGATCCAGCATAAAGGAGTTAGGAAAACTCAAATGCCTAGAGGGAAAACTTCGTATTTGGATGATTCAAAAAGTTGATGATGCTTTAAGGGCTAACTTGGAAGGCATGAGGGATCTCTAAAAGTTAGATTGAGATGGAGCAATGATGCATACGGTTCTCTTGATGAACGCTTGTTTCATCAACTAAAGCCTCACGTGAATGTGTGTTGTCTTGTAATTGTTGGTTATGGGGGTTCAAGATTTCCTACCTGATTAATAAACTCTTGCTTAGTGGACCTGAGGCTTAGTGAATGCCATCGTTCCCGCCACCACTTGACGATTGGCATCTCTAAATTCGAGCGTGTAGGTTGTGAGTTCTTTGGAGATTGCACTTCCACAAACATTCAATTCACTCGAGAGCTTGACTTTTGAGATGATGTTGCAATGGTGTGAATGGATTCCTGATGTTGCTAAAAGTGATCGAGACAAGAGTTTTCCTTGCCTCCAAGTGCTTTGCATAAGTGAATGCCCTAAACTAAAGAATACCCTACCTAGCCACCTTCCTTCTTTAAAACAACTCACGATTACAAAATGTTCCAACTATAAGGCTTTGCCAGCCATCATTCAATTTCTCTAATTTCACCAAATGATCCGGATGGTCATTTGAAGTGTCCCTTAAAGACATTTTCTTAATGGTCACTTCCCAATTTGTGCTTTCACTTCCAAGACCTACAACTATTAAGAAAATGTCTTTAAGTGACCATATGGTGAAATTAGAGAAATTGAATTATGGCTGACAAAGTCTTATAGTTCGATCGTGTAACTCGATTCCTTATCGAAGGAGATGGAGCAACAGATGTTATTTTCTTAAAATACAAGAAATGAACATCCATTGTAGTTCACTCAGTGCTTCCCAAGAGAGCATTTCCCAAGTTAAAGCAACTTGATATCGGTGGATGCTCAAATCTTGAGTCCTTTTGTTTATCGACATGAGCTAATGAGTTGTCTTTTGTCGTTCTATATAGAACAAGCAAGTTTCTTTACGAGTGTAATTTCATGGGAGTGTGATATTGAAGTTTCAGGTAGGCTTTGCTTTGGTGAACATTTGGCCTGTTATTATTTATGAATATAGCTCTTGCCTGATTTTCTTGCAGCATAAGCACGTTGTAATTGCTACTTTACTTGTGTTTTAGTTTAGATTTGTATGAAATATGATGATCATTTTATTCTTCTTGTTCTATTCTTAACATGTTAGATATAGATTCTGATTGATCTTATTCTTCTTGTTCTATTCTTAACATGTTAGATATAGATTCTGATTGATCTTATTCTATTCACAAATATTACTTGATACTCATTCTATCGTTGTTTTACTTTAATCAGGCGAGGAAAACTTACACAATTACGAAACAAAGAGTGAGATGGAAAGAGGAAGAGCATAAGTTCTTTGAAGCTCTAAAGCTTTATGGTCGTGCTTGGAGACGGATTGAAGGTATAATTTGTTGTCAAGCTTCTTAATAAAGTTTATTTCTTCTGTGACTTGTGAATCTAAATCAATGTGTGTTTTGTTTGGCAGAGCATGTCGGCACAAAGACAGCAGTTCAAATCCGAAGCCATGCTCAGAAATTCTTCTCCAAGGTTTACTGCTCTTAGTCCAACTTCTGCTCTCTACTACCTTATTATATAAATACCCTCAATTAAAGTAAGTTGGATTTTCAGCAAGCCCCTGGTGTGCGAGTGATCTTTGACGGGTTCATTTTTCATGCTTTGATGTTTCTCTTACACTATATTTTTATTTGAGGTAGGTTGTGCGTGAGTCTGGTGGCAGCAACACTAGCTCAGTGGAACCAATTGAAATTCCTCCTCCCAGACCAAAAAGAAAACCTACGCATCCTTACCCCCGCAAAATGGCACATCCTCTGGAAAGAGAGCTTCTAATTCTTGAGAATACACTAAGATCTTCATCTCCAAATTTTTCCATTTCAGAAAAAGAAAACCAATCTCCAACATCCGTATTGTCTGCTGTTGGTTCAGATGTCCTTGGTTCCACTGACTCAGACATGCCAAACCACAACATCATGTTGATTTGTCACCTGAAGACAATGGATCCCCATCACTAGCTCAGCTCCTGATCAGCAATTTCCCAAGGTATTGGCAAACCCCTTAAAGGAAATGAGGTTCTTACTCTGCTTCTGATGTCTGAAGAGTTTTCAGGTTGTCCTAAATGTTATTTTCTATTTTCTTTAAGGTCCAGAAACTAGACTCATTTCCCAAAGAAAATGTCTCTTCTGAAGAACCCTTCACTCTCAAGCTCTTTGGAAGGACACTATTAGTCACATAATGCAATAAACCATCTTCTCCAAACATGGGGTCTTCTAAATTGTCGCTGCCAGATATCAGTGAAGAGAAACTTGTGCAATCATTAACACTGAATATCACAGCTGCAGAATTGCAGTCCAGGAATGAGGAACCCACATGGAGTCCACTGCCTCATGGATCTCATGGAGCATTATATCACATGCAATTTAAAAAGGAAATCTCAAGTCCGGCAGAAAATGACTATGCTGCTCTAATGCCTTGGTGGGGTTCTTATGAAGGCTTGCCATTTCCTTTCTTACCATTCTCCAAGCAAGAGCCTGCGGTAGAAAATTTAGATTCAAATGGAGATGAAGTCCAAGATAAAGAGATTCACAAGGAAGTATCTTGGACTGGTTCCAACTCCGGATCAGTGAATGAAGGGGAAAATGTTGATAAATTTATGGATACTGAGACTGAAAGTCATCAATTTTCTTACGAGGAAAAAGAGCCATCTCCATTTTTGGAGCTTAAGCCAAAGAAGAAAGCAGCCTCATCTGGATCAAAAGCGGTCAATGAAAAGTGCAAGAAAGGGTTTGTGCCTTGTAAGAAAAGGACTGCAGAAAGAGAGAGTCAATCCTCAACAATAACTGGCGAAGAGAGGGAGGAGCAAAGAATCCGCCTTTGCCTGTAGTTAGCCTCATCCAACAGCCTTAGCTTCCCTTAACTAGAACATATAACTTTTTTGAACAAGTTCAGGATCATGGACTCTGAGAACATCAGTTGCTGGATGAACTGGAATCAGAGGGGGGATGGCGCACAAGCAGTTGCCATCCACTTCAACTCTCTAGATTCTCATCTCGTGACTTGTTATTTCCACCTTCAACTGTATATATCTTTATTTCCTCATTTTCTTGTACGCATATGTTTTGTCTTTGCCTTATTTATTTTCCTTTTTGAATCCTCCGGATTAGCTTTCTGGTCTCAGATGTATTCTTTTTCTTCTTTGAACTGTGAATCCCTTAGCCACCTAGCTTTGTTTTGGCCTCTGTAAAGAATTATAAAGCTGTACTTGGTGTATTTACCTACATGTATTAAGGCAGTTGGTCTCCATTAATCTGTCTTTCCATATTGTCTCCTCTTGCTGTGCATATATGGTGTACCATCAATTTTGCAATGACTGGGATGAGGAATTAGCCAGCGTCTTACTCGGCTATTTTTCAGGTAGGGGTGGACCGAGATCTTTCCTAAAAAATAAGAGCACATGAACTATTCATCAGATTAATGTTTCTGGTTCAAGGGTGTAGTTTGTGATGTTGATTTTCATCCAAGAAAACCAGGGTCATGGGTTTTGCAGGATACATCCATTATCGAAGCTTGCAAGTATTTTTGCATGTTGAGATTTTCACCATCCAATTTTGTTCGGCTATATAAACAAGAATAGTAATGCCTATATTACAAACCAGTGCGTTGAGTGGGAATACTGATTTTTGTGACAGAAGCACTTGTCTTCAACAAGAAGCATATGCCATTTTACCTCGTTAATTGCATGCAGAGAGGGCAGCAACATTCATACGAAAATCACCATAGAAATCTACTCGAAGAAGATTCAGAGTTGTTGAACGTGTGAGATCCTCCTCTAGACTCTATTATGCAGGGGATTCATCAATTCTAGAATGCAACTCAAAATAGAGGTAAAAGAAAAGGCGTGGTTTCCACATATATAAAATGAAGGGGTAACTAATCTGTGCGGACGCATGAAACAAAATGCCACTTCAAGATGAGAGTTCCACTTCGATTTTGAGGATAGGAAGATGTTCAAGTCCATGGGGCTCAAAAGGAAGTTTAATGGAATGAACTCTTTTATTATCTATATTTTATAAATTAGTACCTATATCTTACAAAAATAGCTTCCATACTTTAATTTTTTTCTATTTGAATTTTTTCTGTGCAAAAGATTTCCCAAGAAATTACATTTGGCACATTTCATATAAAAAAAATACAGAAACTCCAAAACTTTTGTGTATATTTACATAAAAAAAAACCCAAAACCTTTTAGGTTAACTTGTTGAAAGTAAAAGAATAAAACCATAACCCATAACCCTTATAACCCGTAGAGATTAAAAATGGGCCAAAGCACACAAAACCCACATTATTTGCCCTCCCGGGTGATCACCCGGATCCGGATCCATCCAATTTAGCGCCTTCTCCTCCTCCACTAAAACCCCAATTCTTAGGGTTTTGGCTATGACCCTCCAAAGTCAAGGTTTTCAAAGAATCCCTAAACTTCATGTTTCTCTCTTTCTGTCAAATCGCTGACTTTCTGATTCTGTATTGCATCAAAATTGAAACCTTAATCATTATTTTTTCTGATAAAAAATGGAGAAACTTTGCCTGCTTAAAATGATTTTTTTAAAGTTTTTTTTGTTAATGTCATGCAGTTTTTTTTTTTTTTTTTAGTCTATAGTGATTATTGCTTGTTAGGAAAACAATAATTTGAAAGAGGAATTATCAGTATCTTTTAGTAATGCTGCTCTGTAGAAGAAGCACTATTTTTGCTCCTTTTATTGCAAAACCCTCACCAAATCTTTTTTCTTTCCTTACTAAGATAACCCATTTTCTTTCATTGTTTAAGAACAGCCCAATTCGTTGTAATCACAATTATTTTCTTGGAAAACCCATAAAAGATTCAAACTTTTTTGGTGCACATGATTTGTTGAAGGCTAAATTTTGCAACTTGGCAATCTCCGGGACATCGCGGAGAAATGAGAAAGCGGTTGGTGGTAATGTAATGTCTTTAAGGGAAAAAAAAGAAAGCACGAAGAGAGGCACCGGAGGCAGTGCTTAAGTTTAAGCTAGATAAGTGTTCAAAGTGTCGTGATGTTGTTGAAGGGCTCAGGTTGTATGATGAGGCGAGGGAAAATGGGGTTGAGCTTAATCAACACCATTATAATGTGTTGCTTTATCTGTGCTCTCAAAATGGGGGTGAAGATGTAAATGATTTGGGAAAACAGGGTTTCGAGATATTTCAGCAGATGATTATTGATAAAGTTCCTCCCAATGAGGCTACGTTTACAAATGCGGCTAGATTGGCTTCTGCAATGGAAGATCCAGAAATGGCTTTTGATTTGGTTAAGCAAATGAAGAGTTTCGGTATTCTGCCGAAGTTGAGGTCTTATGGTCCGCCGTTGTTTGGATTTTGTAAGAAGGGGATGGCTGATAAAGCTTATGAAGTTGATGCACATATGATTGAATATGGGGTTGTGGCTGAAGAGCCTGAGCTTTCTGCTCTTCTGAAAGTTAGTGTTGATGTAAACAATGCTGACAAGGTGTATGAGTTGCTGCATCGGTTGCGAACCTCTGTAAGGCAGGTCACAGAGTCAACTGTAGCGATTATTGAAGATTGGTTCAAGTCCAAGCATGCTGCAAAAACTGGGAAGGAGAATTGGGATGTGAGAAAGGTGAAGGAAGGAGTTGCGAGAGGAGGAGGAGGTTGGCATGGACAAGGGTGGTTAGGATGTGGTCAGTGGAGAGTGGTCAGGACTCAAATGGACAAGAAGGGTGTTTGTGGTTCTTGTGGTGAGAGGCTTGCCTGTATTGATATTGATCCAAGAGAGACGGAGAACTTTGCTATCTCGTTATCTAAGTTGGCTTTGGGAAGAGAGATTAAGGCCGATTTTACTCGGTTCCAGGTACGAAACAATTCCTCCTGTAAGATAAGGGTCACTAAATAATTGATCAATTTAAAGCTCTTGGTTTCTCTGTCGCCACTGCTCGAGCAATGAAATTAGTCTCCATATGATAACTTTAATCAAGATTTGTTCAACATTATGAGAATTTGTTGGATGGTCTATGTGACCATTGGTATATCACTTGTTTGTTTATGAACGTATTCTTCGTCCCATCAAAATCACAAATCTCAACATACTCCATAATTTTTTGGTCATTGAATTTTTAAAGAACAAAAAATGTTAGATACCGCCTTCTCTGTATGCTTAAGGCTAATAACACATAAAATAATTGGCAATAAGCTATTAACTGACTTACTTAGTGAACTGATTCAGGATTGGCTTCAGCAGCATGGTCCATTTGATGCAGTTGCAGATGGAGCTAATTTGAGTCTTATCAATCAACAGACTTTCAGCTTCTCCCAGGTAAGTTGCCTGTTGAGTAACTCTTATGAGACCACATCTCTTAGTTTCTTCATAGCAAGATATGCTGATGGGATGCTGAATGCTTCTTTTGGATTGTAGCTTAATGCTGTTGTACATCGATTACATGGCATGAGTCCATCCAAGAAATTGCCACTCGTTATTTTGCATAAAAGTCGTGTAACTGGGGGTTCAGCTCAGAGTCCTTGTAACAAAAAACTGTTAGAGAGGTGGAAAAATTCTGGTGCACTTTATGTTACTCCTGCTGGTTCCAATGATGATTGGTGAGTTTGCATTTCATGAACTAAACGACTGTTGTATTCACACAAACTTGCCCTGTTGTGCATGTTCTTTGCTATGATTTACAATGAAGACAGTCTAAATCATAAAATAATTGCACTCCAGTCCCTGTATAAGTAATTGCTCCTAAAAGCTTCCACAAAATTACACCAAGTGAAGCAAAACAAAATCTTTACCTATCCTACTCATGATACATGTCTCAGTGCTCTAGAGCTGACCTGTGGGCCTGTCAGAACAAGTGGAGTTGCTGTTTCTGCTGCATGACATAGGTTTTGGGAGTAGGAAAGATACCAACCTCTGATGTATGTTATGATTTTAGTTATCTGGTATTTGAATATAAACGCTAGAATTTTTGCAAACCATCATCTTCTTAAACAATTGCTATGGCCTTGTAGGATAGAACTTGGTAAGTGTTACAACGAAATGCTAAGGTGCATCCTAGCAATTTTTGTGGTTGTTGTTTGGCACTATCTCCTTTGCAGTTCCTTTGCTGTATTTGTGCCATGTTTATTTACAGGTACTGGTTGTATGCTGCTGTTTGTTGTAAGTGTTTGTTGGTGACAAATGATGAAATGAGGGACCACCTGTTCCAGTTACTAGGAACTTCCTTTTTTCCAAGATGGAAGGAAAAACATCAGGTATTTCAACTCTTTCAGATGCATATATATGTTTTTATGTTGTGTTGGTTCTCAGATTTACAAAACCAAGCTTTTCTCTGACAGAGAAGTAGGAGAAACCTCCTTGTTTTGCCTTTTTGTGAGCATTTTCTAAACTAGGTACTTTCTGGTGATACGATCATGATGCTGTACATTTATGAGCTTGCAAGTTTTGCTCTGAATTCATTGATCGTATACACTCTTTGCCTAAGAGCATTTTTACCTCAATGAATATCCCTTGATCTAATAGATGTCTTACATTGCATGAAGTAACGTTTCAGAATGGGCCAAAGTTTTCTTGGAGTTCATAGTGTCCAGTTTAAACTCACCCAAGAATGTGATATATCGAATTTCATAAATAAAAAATGTATTCCACTATATTCAGTATTAGAAGAAATTGATAATACCATGCATTATATAGGAACTCATCTTTCATGGAAATATTTGCAGGTTCGACTCTCAGTATCGCGATCTGGAATTGCTTTGCAGATGCCTCCCCCTTACTCAATTGTTATTCAGGTGAGATGTTCAACCAGGAGTCTGCATTCATGCTAATCTTTTTCATCCATACATGGGAACTTTCAAGATATTTTGGTGGATGATGGTTTTGTAAACTCAGGAATCAGAAAATGGTAGGTGGCATGTTCCGACAACCACAAATGATGATCTTGAGACCCCAAGGCAATGGTTATGTGCCACCCGACCCATCAAAACATGATTCATGGCTATGCTCAACAGGGATGGGCTACGTCCAATGTATGCTGGCAAGTGTTCTTGCATGAATGAGCATGTGTACGAGGAATGAATCGAGCGGTTCGTATAATCCATTTCTACTGTGCTGTATTTTTCAAATATGAATCATACCTCATGGAATGAAGGAGTCATTTTCTTAACTTGCCATTTTCTCCTGTGAAAGTTAGAGCTTCTCGTGTAATAGAGATGGAAAATGAGAAAATAGTCCGTTCAATGAATCGATGAGCAGCTGACCATCAGATTGTGGAGTTGAGTTTGACTAGTAAATAATTTGCTTTTAAATTCATAACTTGTTTGATTTAAAACACATTATTGTGTTTAGAACCAAACATTGCTTTAGTCAGCTTTTAAAATGTTAGGTGACAATCTTGCAATTAATTTTTGGTTCTGCCCTTACATATTTAATATTTAAAATTATGATTTACACGAGAAGAGTTCTCGGTATTGAAAAAATCGTTTTCTCTGTACAAAAATAAAAATAAAATCATATTTTCACAAATAATTAAAAAAATAAATATACAAGGCATGATCTATCATCTTTAAATATAAAAATTTAAAAATTTAATCGGTAAGCGATGCCCTGCAAGCAGGTGGTTGTAGCGGTGGCTAGAGGATGCCTGCCTAGAAACCATCCATCTGGGAGGTCATGTCTCTAAAAAGACAAAAAGAAAAAATGATCCCCTCATTTTTAAGCTTGGTTTACGTTGTCAGCTTGGTCAGTGTCATTGAATTGAAGGAGGTCCAGATACGTTGTTTGGAAATTTCGAGCCTGATGGTAGGACAATGCTGCTATCAATAATTATAATAGTCTTTCTGAAATAGTACATGTCATTAAATAATATATTTATAGATTAAATCGAGTAGATTAAAATGGTCCCAAAATGAAAACATGCACGCCTGACTCGAATTCGAGACTTGCATGCACGTCCTGACTCGAACTCGAGACCTGCTGTGCAAATCTCAAGCTCTTTGCCCTAACTCACATGACTTGCATTTTTTTCAATAGAGTATAAATTATTGTTTTGCTTAAAACATATTTACATCTAATTAAACAGATTCTCGAGGCACAAGATCTCATATGTTAATTTGTACATAATTATAGATTTATTTTATTAAATACATGCATTGAATACACCACATCATGTGCAATATGTCTCTAAAGCTCTTGATCAATTGTATTTTTAGCATGTTAGAGTTGATAAAAAAATAAAAATAAAAATTCTTAGAGATGACCTAATTGGGCCACCGGAGGGTAACCTTGTCGCCATACAAATTTGAAAATACAAAAGCTTGGATATCGAATTACATTTCTTGAGAGAGCTAAGTCTGTCCGGAAGTGAGTAGTGATTAGGCCAAAACTGTCAGCGGCAACATCCCACATGGCATTTAACCTCAGACGGAGTCAAGCTGCCGGGACAAACTGTGAGGAAAATTCGAAGCACAAGCTTAGTTCTATCGTCAACCAAAGTGTCTTATCTCTTCACTTTACTTACCTCCTGCAATTCTTCTTCATTTTGCTCTCACCATTTTTCTGCACTCGTACCCTTGGCAAAGATTCTCTATGGCCTTTCAAGGTGAGATTGGATCAGCGCTTCTCAAAAGTTCTGTTGATCTTTTGGTTCACAAGTTTAGTTCTCATGAGGTTCAGCGGTTCTTTCAACGCCAGAAGCTGCCTGAAGGAAGACTATTCAAGTTGACAAACAGTTTGAAATCCGTCGATAGCATGCTCCTTGTTGCAGAGGGGAAGCAGACCACTAAGGAAGGAGTGAAGGATTGGCTCGATGAAGTTCAGCATGTTGTTCATGAAGCTGAGGACTTGTTGGACGTGATTTTTTGTCAAGCTCGACGATCAAAGTTGGAACATGACTATTTTAACGAGGACAAAATTATAAGCAGGTTTAATGATATTCTTGAGATACTTGGAGGGTTAGAGAAAAGGGCTCATACACTCTGTCTGATAAAGTGTCTTAAGCGAAGGCTCCCATGCTCGAGCTTTATGGAAGTTGAGTTTGGAACAGAATTTCTCAGAAGTACTATTGTTCTCTTGGTTCAGCAGTTGGGTTCTCCGATTGAATTTCGAGGTTCCTTCAGAAGCCAAATTCTCAACGAAGGACTCTCGGAGAAGTTCAAGGAACCTTTGAATACTATCAAGACCATGCTCCCTGAGGCTGAGACAAAGCAGATCACTAATGAAGATGTGAAGAGTTGGCTTCAACATGCTACAGATGCCGTGTATGAAGCTAAAAATTTGCTTGAAGAGATTGTTCCGGAGGCTGGACAAGCAGAAATGAAATCCAGCTCTCAAAGCTATCAAGATAAGATCCAGAACGTTTTCTCCTCTCTTTGTACTTCTAAGAAAAACAATAAGGAAGGGAAAATGGTTGAAAACTTGGTCAAGATTTTTGTAAAGCTTGAAATATTGGCAAGAGAAGGGGAGAACAGGCACAATCTTCTACAGAGTGATAGTCATCCATACATTGAGACTCCTGTTTGTGGCAGGGACTATGATAAAGAAACCATAATGCCCTTGCTGATATCAGAAGATGCAAAAGGTAAAAGCTTAGAAACAATTGTTGTAGAGGGTATTGGCGGTATTGGCAAAACCTCCTTTGCTAAGCTTGTCTACCTTGATGTGAAGGTACAAGAGTGCTTTGATCTGAAAGCATGGGTCCACGTCTCGCAAGAATTTGAAGCTGTCAGGATAGTAGTAGATATTCTGAAGAATATTGGTTCATTCAGTGGTGTTACCATGGATGCAAATGAGCTTCAACAAGAGCTTAGGAAAACATTGTCAGGAAAGAAATTATTGCTTGTATTAGATGAAGTTTGGAAGGCAGATGATCAGCATGCTCAATGGAACTTCTTGGTCACAGCTTTGGAATCTGCAGCGCAGGGGAGCAAGATCATCATTACAACACGAGAGATGAGTCTTGCTGTAACATCAGTCCTGCCATTTGTTAAACCTTTTAATTTGAAGGAAATAAGCGATGATGATTGCTGGGCCTTGTTTTCAGAACATGCTTTTTGCGGTGAAGGAAGCCAGGCTCGATTGCTATCTGATATAAATTTCCGTTCGAAAGTATTGGGAAGGTGCGGTGGTGTACCATTACGTGCAATAATGCTCGGGAATCACCTTCGGTGCAAACAAGATACGTACTGGGAGGAAATATCGAGTAGGTGGGATCTTCAACCGGTCATCATTCCTGCTACTATGAAATTAAGGTATTATAGATTACATTCAAATCTTAAGCAATGCTTTGTTTACTGCTCACTCTTTCCTAAGGATCATTCATTTAAAAGGGAGAAAACTGTACTTCTATGGCTGGCTAATGGTTTTCTTGGAGGGGATAGGGGGAAGAAAGAAGAAGGATACGGGTACTTCCAAGAACTTGTAGCCTACTCTTTTTTTCAACAAAAAAGTGACGATACATCGTCCTATGTTATGAATGACCTGGTACACAGTTGGGCGAAATTCTTACGAGGGGAATTTTCTGTCAGTTTGGGTGATGGAGATTCACGTATTTCGCCCAAAGCTCGTCACATATGGTGTCCTACCATAAGAGGATATGAAGACCTAAAGAATCTTGTGGGCGATGGATCTCACATTCTTCGTACCATTTTGCCAACATCAAACGAATCCTTTTGGGGAGATGTTAATGATGAGAAACTTAAGGCATTCAATAGCCTACGGGTATTGTCTCTGTCCAATATAACTCGGTTGCCTGATGTACTTGGCTGCGGGTTGAAACACCTACGACATCTTGAAATCTCTGGAGAATCAATAAAAAGTTTACCTCCAGCTTTGTGTATGGTGTTCACTTTGCAAACATTAATCTTGCGCCAGTGCCCAAATCTAGCTGAGTTACCAGCCAACATTGTGGAGTTAACTGAATTGTGTCATCTTGATATTAGAGAAACAGGATTGCAACAGAGCCACCACAAATGGGCAAACTAACGAAGCTTGAAACGTTGACTGATTTTTTTGTGGGTCAACAAAATGGGTGCAGAATTGATGAGCTAGGAGAGCTTAGATATCTACTGGGAGAACTTCGTATTCTGAACCTTCAAAATGTTTCTCATGATCTAGATGCTATTGAAGCCGATTTGAAGGGCAAGAATCTTATGAAGTTGGAGTTAAGATGGAGTGGCAGGAGAAATAGTGATGATTCTTTAGCAGAAGAGGATGTGCTTGGAGCGTTGAAGCCTAGTGCAAAAGTGGAAGATATTTCTATAACTGGTTACGGAGGTAAAAAACTTCCAGAATGGTTAGGACACACTTCTTTTGAAAATTTGGTCTATCTGAGGCTTAGTGGATGTAAATATTGTGTCTCCTTACCATCTCTTGGTCAGTTAGAATCTCTAAGAACGCTCTTGATTGAAGGCTTCTATAATTTAGAGTCTGTTGGTGGTGAGTTCTATGGAAGTCCCGCCAACAAAGGGAATCCATTCCGATCCCTTGAAAGCCTCACTTTTGAGAGGATGCTGCAATGGCGAGAATGGGAATCTGAAGGCAGAGCTTTCCCGAGCCTCCAAGTGCTTTGCATCAGAAAGTGTCCGAGCCTAACAACACTGCCCAGCGACCTTCCTTCTTTAGTGGAGCTTGAGATTGCAAAATGTAAGCTTGTGGCTCTACCTTCTGTCTGGTCTCCTGCAACCATTATTAAAATAATGCTGGCTAATGACTTTCACAAGCTGCAGTTGGAGAAATTGTCTTCTGACTCGCAAAGTCTCACAGTCGATTCATTCCATGCCTTCGATTTTATACGTCAGGAAATTGAAAACTGGGGTTATGCTTGCACTACTTTACAAAACATTGACATCACTCGCTGTCCCATCGAGTTCTTCCCACTAAATCTTTTCCCCCAGTTAAAGCAACTTGAGATCAGCAGATGTCGAAAGCTCAAATCCCTTTGTGGACCAGAGGAACCTCTCGGTGATTCCTTGTCTACCAAATCCTCTTACAGTGGCTGTCCAACTTTGGAAACCCTTGCATTATCACATTGCTCAAAATTTGAATCATTGTTTTGCTCCCTCCCTTCCCTCGAGAATCTAAAAATAGTTGCTTGTGGGAAACTTCAGTCATTGCCTGGCATGGGTTTCTCCGCTTCATTAGAACCACTTGCTGGAAACAGTAATTCGAATTCGGAAGTCTGCAAGTACCCAAAATTGAAAATTCTTTCACTAGAGCATTGCTCAAAATTTGAATCATTGTTTTGCTCCCTCCCTTCCCTCGAGAATCTAAAAATAGTTGCTTGTGGGAAACTTCAGTCATTGCCTGGGATGGATTTCTCCGCTTCATTAGAACCACTTGCTGGCAACAGTAATTGGAATTCGGAAGTCTGCGAGTACCCAAAATTGAAACTTCTTTCACTAGAACATTGCTCAAATTTTGAGTCATTGTATTGCTCCCTACCTTCCCTCTTGAGTCTAAAAGTAGTTGCTTGTGGGAAACTTCAGTCATTGCCTGGGATGGGTTTATCCACTTCATTAGAACCACTTGCTGGCAGTAATTCGAATTCGGAAGTCTGCGAGTACCCCAATTTGAAACTTCTTTCACTAGAACATTGCTCAAATTTGAAAACAGTGCATTGCCTCCTCCCTTCTCTTGCGCATCTGGAATTATATAATTGTGGGCATCTTGAGCCATTTCTCGGAATGGGTTTTTCCTCATCTCCTGGAATGAGTAGGCCTTCCAAATTAAAATCAATAGTGATCCGAGGTTGCAGAAAACTCCTTGCGGGCTGCGAGAAATGGGGTATGGGTAGATTCCCTTCTCTTTCAGCCTTATCGTTAGATTACAGTGATGAAGTGGAATCCCTACTCAAGCAACGCGTCCTCCCCACACCGTTCATAGTTCTTTCAATCAATGATCTTCCAAATCTGGAGTCTCTGGAACTTCAAGGGTTGACCTCACTTTATGGACTCCAACTCGAAGACTGCCCTAAGCTCCAATCCTTGTCAGAAGTCAGCCTGCCTTCTGATCTCTTCTCTCTGTACATCAGGTCATGTCCCTTGCTAGAACAGAGGTGTCAACAGGATACAGGGGAAGACTGGCCCAAGATATCAAATGTCCCCAATATAGTGATTGGTTATCACGATGTCAATGTGAAGAGCAGGAAAGTGTAACCTCTGTTTAATCCTTCATTTAATTGTTACAAGCCGAGTGAGAAAGGCTTGTTCATTTCAGCAGGGAGATAAGGGCGCCGCAAGAGAAGGAAGAAAGAGAAGGAAGGAATTGTCTGAAAAGATTAGGGTTTATTTGTTTTTATATTTGGGGTCATAAATTAATTAGTAATTACTTTAGGGGTCGGTTTGCAATTGAGCTTAGTATAAGGATTGTTATTTAATTTATGCATTTCAGTTTTTATTGTAATGGGGGTTATCTGGTGTGGGGAGTTAATTAAGTAGTAGGTGGTTAATTAACTTGTATTCCAGCCTATTTAGGGCTCAATAATTTCAATGAAAGGCAACAAGTATTTTCCCGAAATTGAATTACAATATTCAAGTGGAGGCCCTGACTCTTTCAATTGCCAGAACACAAATATACCCAAAATTCTACTAAAATTTATCCAACAGCTAACATTAATCCAACACAATGAGGCATTGCCACTGAAAGATTTCTTTCGCGTTATCAATATTAACAATCTTAATGGTAACGCTTTCCATATCCTCTTATTAATTCGTGTGATCAATCCTGACATGATTCTTGATGAACCTTTACTTTTGTCGATGCATATTGTTGATCCTAAGTTGTTCTTACTCTAAACGGAACTCGTCCTAAGGTAAATGTAGTGTTCTGAAAATTTTATAAATGAAAAGGCAGTAAATGTAGTGTTTTGAAAATTTTATAAATGAAAAGGCAGTAAGGCCCTTGTGGTATAGAATTAGGTATCAATAAAGGAAGGGTATTGTAGTAATGTTATCAACTTTGTAAATATAAAGAGGAAAAAGAGTTTAAACCATACTTGTCAATATCGTTCTGGTTTTTCGATTGGAACAAAACGTTCTGGTTTCGGAGCGTTCCGGCGTGCCGTTTCGGTGTCATAATGTTGATATATAATTAATTAATTATATATATATATATATATATTTATATATATGAAAAAAAATAAAATATTAATTTAACAAGCTCAAATAAAATTTGAATTCTTTTTTATTTTTAATTTTTTGGTGTTTTTAAATTATTTTGATGTATAGATGTCAAAAATAATTTTTAAAAATAAAAAAATAGATTTCGAACCCGGAACGGAACCGAGGCGTTCCGGGCGAAATTTACGGAATAGAGCGGAATTAAAACCGAGACAAAAACGACATCGTTTTGTCTTGGTTTTCCGAACGGAACGAAACGTTTTGGCCGTTCCGCCTGGAACAGAACGGAATCAACAACTATGGTATAAACTTTGTAAATATAAAGAGAAAAAAGAAGAAGAAGAGAGGTCTGAAATTTAAGAGAGAGAATCGAGAGGCGAGAAAGAAAGGAGAAGAGAAAAGAGGGAAGGAGAAATAAGATGTTAAGGTAATACTTATGTTTTAATATGTAGTTACTAGTTAAGATTTTGAATTTATTGAAGATTAGGGTTTGAAGACTTTGTTTCGGGTTGACTGATGAATTGACTAAGATGTTAATAATTAAATGTGTTTGGTAATGATTTAATTGATTGGATTGTAGATGATTTTGAGGTTAACTGATGTGTTAGGTGTAAAATATTTTTAGAAAAGTATGAAGAACCTTTGTTGAAATTCTGGACAGTAGACTAGAGGTTGAAGATGATGAAATTTCAATTTGGTCCCTCATTTGTGAAAATGAATGGATTGATTTGTAGGCTAGTGACCTGCCATTTATCTTGCTATTAATGGATTGATTTCTCACACCGAAGCTAAACTTGTTAATTACTTCTCACTGGTCTTTTTCCTAAACCCCATAATGTACAATTTTTTGCTTTCCATCTTTGATTCTCTGCCTGTTTATCTATGGTTTTTTCAACCTGCCCATGCAATTTAATACCAATCCCTTGGTAGAATTCAGAATGCTTCAAAAGCCATGGTTCTTACAAGTCATAGAGACTAATCCTAAGACTGGAATGAAATGCTCTGCTAGGGATGCATCTTTTATATCTTTAGCTCTAACAAGATCAGATGATCCAACATGAGTTCATGGTGGTTGGTGGGGCATGGAACTCATGTATATGTGTTCATTGTAACAAATAAATCGATAGTCAGTGGTATTGCTCATCTGAAGTATCACCTTGCTGGTATTTATGTCAAGGTGAACCTAGTAAAAAGATCCATCCAGATGTGAAATGACAAATGAAGCAGTTGATAGAAATGTTTTGGAATTCTAGAAATGTTTCTAATTTGAAGATCATGTTTGTTTGACTTTGTGTTTTTATTATATAATTTAAAGTTAATTTATCTTATGTTTGTTAGATTAATATTTTTTTTCTTCATATATATAATTAATTAATTATATATGAACACTACAATCCTGAAACTGTGTGCCGAAACGTTTTGAAACCGAAACATTCCGTTTCATTTGGAAAAAAAATATCAATCAAAATAAAATTAACAACCTTGCTTTAAAAGTCGTGGAATCTTTTCAACATATAATACAAGAATATTAATTGTTGATTTCAATATAATTTATTTTAATTATGTGAATATTTTATTGGATAAAATCTTACATATAGTATATATATTGAATTCAAGTAACTATTTGTTTTTGTATTTTAAAAACAGTTTTGAAAATATTTATTTATTTATTTTAGGTATTTTTAAATTATTTTGATGTGATAATATTAAAAATAATTTTTAATATTATATATATATATTTAAAAAAAAATAGAAAGCAATATATATTTAAAAAAAAAAAATAGAAAGCAAATGCTCACCTAAAAAAAACACCAATATCTTATCTTTCTTCCTCTTCCGACAAACTTCCACCAGTGACGTTAGAGGCATCTTCAGCATCAATGACTTGAAACCCACTGGAGTACCCAAGTAAAAAAACGTTCTTAAAGGAACCAGGACCAAGTTCTCTCTACTCTATCGCGGGCCTAATTAGCTTCCTAACTGCCGATGACTAGATTCAAATTTCCACGCCCAGATAATACGAAAGATTCATAGTTGAAGACGCCAAGAGAGTTCAAATCTCAGCAAAAACAGTCGAGGTTATTTTCCAACAAGAGTTGCTGCATTGAGCGGAGATAATTTGGAAGCAATCTGTGGTGAACAGAGAGGTATTGCTGTTTTGCTTGTTACTTTTTGAAAAAGATCTGCACGAATTGTTAAATCAAAGCTTGAACAACTGATTTTGCTTCTTAAAGTCTTTTGGGAACAAATTAAAGTCTAGATTTGAAACAAAGCTTTAGACCAATTATTGTTATTTCCTCGGTACGGGATGATCCTAGTCATACATATTCACTTTCACATCAAATTTTTGCATGTTGATTCATGTCACTTTCATGATTCCTAAGTTGTAGCATCTTATCCTCATGTCCAGCATTTGATCAGACTTTCTAGCCATTTATTTATTATCATAATTGAGAGAGTGGTTGTCTTGTCGGAAGACTGTTGTATGCTATTAGGTGTCAATTTGTTTTTGTTCTTGTTTTTGGATTTCCAGCTGCTTGTTTATGAATACATTTGAGATTGTGAAAGTTTCCAGTTTATGTTATTTCTTGGTTGAAATTAGATTGCATATGAATTAATACCAATTGCTATGGGAAAGGCACATGCCCTAACTAGCTAATGAAGAATAGGAATAAGGTGGTTAGAAAACTGAACAATTTTGAGTCTTTGCAGGATCGATCTCATTTGGATCAGTTTGGAATTTATGGCTAAAGATACAGCTCAGGCTGCAGATGGTGGTGCTTGGCTGGAGTGCATAAAGCTAGACATTGCAAATTTGCAATCAGCATCCACCCGTTATACCATCTGCAAGGTACCTTGCATGCTTCGGAATGAGAAAAGTGATGCTTTCAGTCCTCAAACCGTCTCCATCGGACCTCTTCACAGTCCAAAGGACAGGCCGAAGGAGAATCTGAAGGCTATGCAGGAACACAAATTGTCCTACATGCTATCCTTGCTTGAGCGAACACGCAATGAAACAGATGCTTTAGAAGCTTGTGGTAAGGCTACTTTAGATTTGGACACAAAAGTTCGTCGTTGCTATGAAGAAATTGTTGAACATTCAGAACCTGAACTTGCCAGAATGTTGTTAGTTGATGGTTGCTTTATACTAGAGCTTTTCTTAAGATATTATATCAATGACCTCAGACCTGATGATCCCGTACTTCTTAATCCTCGGATTATCTCAGTTGTCCGACGCGATTTGGCGCTGCTAGAGAACCAGATTCCGTTCATTGTTCTCGAGGAGTTGTTTAGGGTAATACAAGACCATAGTGATATTGCTCTACCAGAATTAAATGATCTTGCTATTTCTTTTTTCAAACTAGACCGGTCGAGAAAGGAAAGAAAAAGTTGTCATTTGCTTGATCTAATACACCATTGTTACTCACCGGGTTCTGCAAGAAAACATACAACCGACAAAGGAGAATGGAAAGTCATGCAATGTGCGACGAAACTCAGTTACTATGGAATTAAGTTTGCTAGATCTGACATTGAAAACAATCCCAAGAAAAAGGGAATTGGGGTTGGAAATGATAGTAAAAAAGATCTATTTGATCTGGAGTTTGAAAAGGGTACATTGAAAATCCGACAACTGTGTGTTGAGAATTCACTCTTCCAAAACCTCATTGCTATGGAGCAATGCTTGCATGGCCGAGAACATTACATGGCATCTTATGGGTTACTCATGGATTTTCTTGTTGACTCCTCTAAAGACGTCGAATTTCTTGTGAACAAGGGCATCATTCCACACAATTTTGGTGATTATGAAGAAGTGGCGCATCTCTTTAACAACATCG
Source organism: Salix exigua (assembly GCA_032356905.1). Classification (NCBI taxonomy): domain Eukaryota; kingdom Viridiplantae; phylum Streptophyta; class Magnoliopsida; order Malpighiales; family Salicaceae; genus Salix; species Salix exigua. The sequence goes on from CM063604.1 coordinate 18,101,116, forward strand.
GTAAGCAGGTATTTGTGCGAGACTTTTATTTTGCAGGAACATCCGAGCAAGTACATAATTACTGCAAAACGAGCTGGTGGCTCCGATATGTGCAATCCTTGATCCGTGACTATCTTGCCAATCCCTGGATGGCTACATCAGTCGCTGCTGCCATTATCCTTCTAGCAGCTACTTTATTACAAACCATCTACTCTGTACTTTCTTATTATCATGATTCATGACTGATCCTGCGCATGTTATTCATGGCTAGCTCCACCTTTTGTTCTGCAGACTCCATCGCAGATCTTTCTTCTTCCAACCGTGTTCAGGTCTTGTCCTCCTGTCTCCTGCTGATTTTGTTCTTAAGAAATCTAAATTTGTCTCTCATGATATCAATTTAGCATGCTGTCAACGGAACAGAAATCCAGCTGCATTGCTTATGAATACTAAATTGTGAGCACATTTACCAAATATTTTATTTTTAAAATATTAAATATTTTTTCGATATTAAAAAAAACAAATTAAATTCTTTTGAATGAGATAAGTTAACGTAAAGGATTCAAATGATCAATCTTATTTATTTTTTGAAATTAATTAAATTATAAGGTATTGTCTATGGTTTTGAGAGAGAAACTAATTAATATATTTTTTCCAATTCAATGATTTAGTTTTTTTTAAATAGAAAAAGAACGAAAAATAAACAGATATTATGAAAAAGATTAACTAGTAAAGAGAATATGATTTTGCGATTTAACTAAGCGTGTATAAAAAGAATCAAGAGACTAAATAATTGATCGTATAAATAAGAAAATTAATTTATTTCTCCAAACTGAAGAAATATTTTAGAAAGGGAAGTAGGCCTGGGCCTATGAAATAATCAGGTTAAAGCCCAAGACGCATTGGCATTCATGGAGGAGTCCAAATTACAAATGATCTTCTTTTTGTGATAATTTTTAATTTAGTTTAAACGACATAAAATACAAGACTATTATATAAAAAACGGCGAGGTACTTTGCTTTTAATGCTTTTCTCCTTGACATCCTTTCGTCTTATTTATTGTTGGAATTTGTTTTAATAAAATATGATTAAAAAGTATATTTAAAATTACTTAAAACCCCGTTAAAAACTGTTCCTTGACAAAAGTCTTTTAATATAAAATATTAACATAATTAAAATAAATTATGAATAGATAATAAATTAATCCATAAAAGTTTGTAAAATCCAACATAATAAAGTTTATTTAATATCGCAAACGCTATTTTTAAATCGAAGAGATATAAATGTATTTTTATTATTTTTATAGAACCACGAGTAAATGTGTTTATTTCTCTTTGTAATTATTATTATTATTATTATTTATCGCTTTAGTATTAAATAATTTTTTTATCAGATATGTAATTTAATAAAAAAAATTATATATTTATTGAAGTGTGACGTGTTCCAAGTTATTTGAACTGATCGATCCAATTCTCAAGTCGATCATATATTTAATGTTAACGAGGAATGGAAAGGGCTGTTTCTCTATGATTGGGTTTGTAAGGCCCATAATCTGCTTGTTGAGGAGCCCATTAGTTTTTCATTCTTGGCCCATTATGGATGGAAGACAGCCCATTGATTTTCTCTATTTGTTTCATGTAAAAATCAAAGATTACAATATCTCCTTCATCTGAAGAAGCATGTAACTACTTGGACTTATTCTAAGCCAAACAAGTTTATCATCTAGTTGATAAAGAAACTACCATAACAGATAGATCATGAGTAGAAGCAAACTAGCTGATGACAACCTCCCTCCCGCTTTGGAGCTGCTACCTCAGCAGAAAACTGGTCTTAATTCGATTCAATTCAACCACAACGTTGCTCATCTCCATCCTCTCTCTTGGAAACGTTTCTGAACAAAGCACTCCTACCATGCTGACTGACTTCAAACACTCCAGGATTTTTTGACGAGAGTCGTTTCCCTGATCAGCTTCTATCATCAGAAGTTTCGGGTCTGCAACATCAGCTACATGGTCAGGTAATGCCATTTTAACATAATTGTGAAGTTCTATTCCATCTTTAAACATGCTATCTGTAGGTCTCTTCCCTGTAATCATCTCCAGCAGTAGGATGCCATAGCTGTAGACATCCCCGAGAGTCGACACCTCGCTTCCGATGCCATACTCTGCAGTCAGTTTGTTTGGATGGTTAATTAATCATGGTTTTTTTATGGCCTCGCAGGTAAAAGTCAAGAGAAAACTTGTAAATAATGGAATATATATCCTTCTAGTGTTAGTGCTGTGTGTTACCTGGAGCTGCGTAGCCAATGGTGCCTTTCAATCCAACAGAGCTTGTCTGACTCGAAAACGACTGACAGGATGCTTCAGAAAGGAACTTTAACAACCCAAAGTCCCCAACATGAGCAGTCATATCTCCATCGAGAAGAACATTGCTAGGCTTGAGATCACAGTGTGCAATAGGCGTTTCGCATTGGTTGTGCAAGTAGTCGAGCGCATTAGCCACATCAATTGCAATGCTTAACCTCTGAATGAGATTAAGATTTTTTGGCCCATACACTCCCTGATCCAATGTATGGTTTCGATGCAACCATTCTTCTAGACTCCCATTGATCATGAAATCATAAACAAGAGCTTTGAAATCATTACCTTGAAAGTCAACGCCAGCATATGCATACAATACTTTGACAAGATTTCGGTGCCTGATGTCGGTCAAGGCTGCACATTCTCTCATGAAGCTTTTGGAAGCTCCTTCGCGTAGCAAGTTGAATACTTTCACTGCAACAATCACCCCATCAGATGCCAGTACTCCTTTATACACAGACCCAAAACTACCCGCACCAATCAAGTTTTCAGAAGAGAATCCATTCGTTGCTTGAAGGAGGTCTTTGTAGCCTACTCTTTGGAATGGCATTTCACATGGCGACTCTTCATCTGTTTTTCTCAAGCAGCAAAAAAATAAAAAACATGTGATGAATATTAATCCAATAAAGCCACAGGGAATTGCGATTATCAATGCCAGCTTGGTAGAAGATTTTGGCTTTGTTGACTTGGATCTGCATTTGGTCAGATTCAACTGAGGAACTCCACCACAAAGATTCTTGTTCCCTGAAATTGAAATCGCACTTGTATTCTCAAAAACACCGTTTATGGGCACCTCACCTTCAAGGTCATTAAATGACAGATCCAAACTCTGCAACTTGAGATCTCCCAAAAACATGGGAATTTGGCCAGTGAAGTTGTTGTGAGAGAGATTAAGATCTTGAAGTGCTCTCAAAGATCTCAAAGACTCAGAAATGGGGCCTTGCAAGAAGTTTCCATCCAAATACAAATGTTCCAAACTCTGGCAACTGCCAAGACTTGCGGGGATAGAAGAAATTTAGAATATAAGACAAAGATTGCTTGTAATCAGACTTGTATATTTCTATCAAAGATTATTCTTACACTTTACATACTATAAGTTTTATAGTCTTATACATAAAAAGGAAAGTGCAAGGAAATAGAATGTAAATATTTTGTCAATTAAGTGTTATCATCTGGATTTTCCTTTTACGCATTGTTGTTACCGATTGCTAACAATCGCCTTCCATGATTCAATAAATCTGCATTGTTGTTACCGCTGCTAACAATCGCCTTCCATGATTCAATAAATCTACATTATTATGTAGATTTTGTTGCCTTAAGAGATTATCATGATCACGTATATTTCCTTTGCTCGTGAAATGGATCTCTTCCTTACGCTGATTCTGCATTTGAACTTGTTCTTGAACCGCTATCGTCTGCATTTGAACTCATTATCGTTAATATCCCCCTCAAACCGAGCCGAGATTGAAGGCACAGCTTTGGTCGAAACTCAGCAAGGGCGACTTTAGTGATCGGTTTGGTAAAAATGTCGACCACTGATTGTTCGAAGATACATGTTTAGTGACAAGTAATCCAAGGGCAACTTCGTTCACGCACAAAGTGATAGTCCATCTCTATATGTTTACTCCTTGCATGAAAACAGGGTTGACAGATCATGTACAATGCACCGAGGTTATCACAGTAGAGGGCGGGTGTGCTTGGATAGGGAGATACGCAAGTCCTTGAGAATAAAGGTGAGTCATGTAAGTTCAGCTGCTGTGTTTGCCATAGCTCGATATTCGACTACGTACTCGATCGAGAGATGGTGTGTTGTTTTTTTGCACACCAGGAAATGAGATTGGAACCAAGAAATGTACAATAACCAGTTGTTGATCTTCGAGTTGTAGGGCAACCAGCCCAATTAGCATCAGAGAAGGCGTGTAGCTCAAGGTTTGTTGTGGAGGATAGATGTAAACCCATTTCTATTGTTCCTTTTAGATAGCGCAGGATACGTTGCATTAGCTTCCAGTGGGCACTTGTAGGATTGTGCATGAATTGGGAGACATAGTTGACGCTAAAGGAAAGATCTGGTCTTGTGAGAGTGAGGTCTTGGAGAGCACCAACGATGCTACGATATTGGTCGGGATCTGCAATAGGTGGTGCATCCGCTTCTAGTGCAAGCTTTGCTTCCAAAGGTGTAGCCATCGGTTTGCGAGTGAAGCATGTTAGAGCGATCAAGGATGGTAAGGGCATAGTGTGATTGTGATAAGTGTAGACCATCTGTAGTAGGAGAGATTTCTATGCCTAAGAAATGATGCACTGGTCCCAAATCTTTCATAGAAAATTCGTTGCTTAAAAGTTGTATGAATGAGGTGACAAGTCGTTGAACAAGAACTCGTGAGAAGCATATCATCAACATATAAAAGTAAGATTAAGCTACAGTGTGTGGAATGGAAAATAAACAAGGAAGGATCAGCTAGGCTGCAGAAAAACCATAAGAAATTAGAAATGTACTCGAGTCTATCAAACCAAGCACGTGGTGCTTGTTTAAGCCCGCATAAAGCTCATTGTAATTTACAAACATGTAGGGGATATTGTTGATCAGCCATACCGGTGGTTGAGACATATATATATCTTCTTTGATGTTTCCATGTAGAAAGGCATTTTTACGTCTAGTTGACTGAATAGGCCAATGTTGGACAAGAGCGATCGTTAAAATCATACTGAATCGTACTGGTTTAATGACTGGAGAAAATGTCTCGGTGTAGTCAATACCATCAATTTGATGATATCCTTTAGCAACTAAACGTGCCTTGAGTCCGTCTAATGTACCATTTGGTTTGAGTTTAGACTTGAAGACCCATTTACAACCAATTATATGCATATCATGTGTGCGTGGCACTAGAATCCATGTTTTATTATGATGAAGAGCTGCTAATTCGTCTTCCATAGCGACTTTCCATCCTGGATGTGATAAGGTCTGTTTTGACAGTCTTTGGTTCACATGGAATTGTTGGAGATATAGTAACAGATGAGTGCATATTTGGGATTGGGTTTGGACACCCCATGCATGGACCTTGTAACCATAGGATGATTTTTGTTCCTATAGGTGTGATGGAACAAAGAGGTGCTTGAGACAGGAGGATCAACTTGTATATCAGATTGTATTACATCGTCTGATGTGAGATCATCAATACTAGGTGCAGACATTTGAAGCAATTATATCTTGTGAGTATTGTGCGGGTTCAACAATTATGTCTTGTGAGGATTGTGCGGGTTCAGAGTGACTACTAGGTGAAACCTCTGAATCAATTATATCCTGTGAGTATCGTGCGAGTTCGGAATAAATGCTAGGTGTAATATGTGACTCTTGTGAGAGTTGTGCGAGTTCGGAATTATTCCTAGTAATTGTGGGAAGAGGTATGCAATTCGGTTCATATGTGTCTGGTGTCTTGTTCTAAAGGAATAACAGACGAGCAGACTAAGAATCAAAAATAGTTTGAATATGCAATGCAGAGCTGGATGCGGATGTAGATTTAAATGGAAATATAGTTTCATCAAATACAACATGTCTAGAAAGAATGAATTTACTGACTAGGTGGGTGAAAACATTTGTAACCTTTATATTTTTCATCGTATCCCATAAACACACATAATACAGCTTTTGGGTCGAATTTATTACTCTTGGTACTCCATGTATATGGAAAACACTTTGAACCAAACACACGAAGGGATGCATAGTCTGGTTGTTTTTATGCGAAGCATAAAATATGGAGTTTCAAACTTGAGTGTTGAGGATGGCAATCTGTTAATTAAAAGACTCGCTGTGGTAAAAGCTTCCAACCATAAATAAAGAGGTGTATTACTATGAAACAACATGGTCATACCTAATTCTCGGATTACACGATGCCTTCTCTCAACCATACTGTTTGCTCTGGCGTGTAAGGACACGAAATCGGTGTCCGGTACTGTAGCAAGAAAGTGTCTCTGCCATTTTCGTGTTAACAAATTCACCTCCTCCATCCGAGTGGAAGATTTTGATTTTCTTATCAAACTGCTCATCAACATAACTTTCAAACGCTAGATAGGCGAGCATAGAAATCTGATTTTTGTCTTAGTGGTATAAGCCAAGTATATTTAGAAAAATCATCCACAATACATGCATAAAACCTGAATTTTTCAAGAGACAAAGCTGAGCAGGCCCCACAAATCACAATGTATTTTATCAAAAATACTTAGGCTAGAATGTTCGGATGAGAAAAAGGAAGTTTACTAAGCTTCCCCAATTGACAACTATCACATAATTGTTTTGATTTTAAAGATCCTACAACATTTATTAAACCCTTTTGTTGAAGTAAAGGAACAATCGAACTTTGGGGATGTCCCAATCGTTGGTGCCAAAGGTCCGCATCTCTCGATCTGAACCGAGTAAGAGAAATAGGCCTCCGGTATACTTGACAAGGTATATAAATCATCCCTCTTGATTCCTTTGATTAGGGGCATCCTGTTTTCCGATCCTTTATACAAAAATCAACATTAGAAAAATCACGATTAACTCGAAATTGAGTACGTTATTTTGTCTGACGGATAACAAGTTTTTTTCAAATCGAGAACTAAGAGAACATCATAAAGAGGTAATTTGTTTTCTTTTTGTTTAATGCTTGAGTTCCCAGTACCTATTATAGGTAACAATGATCCATCTCCAATTACAACAACATCGGAACCGGAATATGCATGTATATCGGTTAACATACCTGGTTGTCTCGTCATATGGTTTGAGGCTCCTGTGTCGCTGATCCACTCGGTTCAGAGATGGAATTATCAAGGGTGAGAGCAGCAAGGGCTTGTGGTAATTCTTCACTCGTGTGGTTCTTTTGGAATCCACCAACAGATTTTGGCGATGTGCCCTGTTTTCCCACAATATTGACATGTTTCATTCCTATAGAGATCACGCTCTGTCTTTGTCATACGTCGTTCTCCGGTGGTGGTGGTCTTCGTTGTTGTATCACTGTTGTTGAATAATTTGTATTCCGATTTACGGCTTGTTGAGCCCGGAAACCACGACTGAGGAATTGAAAGTGCCGATGACGGTTTCTCATTCGCTGCATGAATAGGTCGTCTTTGTTGTTGACCATAAAAAGCAAAGTGTGGGGTGAGTTGGGTGAAAGGTGTATCTGTTTGGTTTGAGAACCAGTTACGCCTTTGATCAAGGTTTTGTAACTGTGAGGTTAGTTCTGTGTAGGTAGGTCTTGGTGGTTTGAGCATTGTTGTAGTGAAGGTTTCATATTGTGGTCCTAAACTTGTTAGGAGGCAAAAGACTTTTTCCTTGTCTGGTAGGGGTTTAACTATTCCAGCAAGGTTGTCGCACTGAACTTTTGAAGATTTGTATATGATCTCCGATGGTCTTGTTATCATCTTTTCGAAAATAGAACAGATTCGTTGCCTTAGAGTAAACTCTCTTTCTTGAGAGTCTTGTGCATAGGCTTCTTGTAAAGCTTCCCATACCGTGAGTGTCTGTTTCCAGTGCCAATGACGAGTCCTAGTGCTTCTTCGGAGAGTGTGCCAATGATCCATCCTCGTAAAGGCGATCAGATTTTTGCCAGGCAATGAATTCTTGTGTGAGCTGTGGTATGGTGGTTTCTGCTTTCAAGTGTTTGCAACCGGAGTACGGTATTTTGTTGGGATTGGGATTCCTTTGGTAATATGATCAACTAAATCCTGGCTTTCTGCTAAGCCTAAGAGTTGTTCTCTCCACAATGGGTAGTTTGATTGTGAGAGTTTGAGTGTGACAAAATTGCCAACATTCAAAGAAAGGGATGTCATATTTTTCTCGGAGATTTTTTTGTTGACAGGATCGTTCTCGCTCCGATACCAAGAAGAAATTTAGAATATAAGACAAAGATTGCTTGTAATCGGACTTGTATATTTCTATCAAAGATTATTCTTACACTTTACATACTATAAGTTTTATAGTCTTATACATAAAAGGAAAGTGCAAGGAAATAGAATGTAAATATTTTGTCAATTAAGTGTTATCAGCTGGATTTTCCTTTTCTGCATTGTTGTTACCGTTGCTAACAATCGCCTTCCATGATTCAATAAATCTGCATTGTTGTTACCGTTGCTAATAATCTGCATTCCATGATCCAGTAATTCTGCATTATCGTGTAGATTTTGTTGCCTTAAGAGATTATCATGATCACGTATATTTCCTTTGCTGTGAAATGGATCTCTTCCTTGCGCTGATTCTGCATTTGAACTTGTTCTTGAACCGTTACTGTCTGCATTTGAACTGTTACTGTTAATAGGATTTCTCCTGATAGTCTGTTTTTGGAGATGTCCATGTATCCAAGTTTAACTAACTTACCCACTTCAGAGGGAAGGGAACCAGTCAGCTGATTTTCAGACAGGACCAAAAACATTGACATGGATGAAATGCTAAGGACCTCTTTCGGTATGGGACCACTGAGATTGTTTTGGGAGAGTCCCAAGACCAACAATTTCCTGCAGTTTCCAATGCTTGGAGGGATGCTTCCATGTAGATTATTTTGATCAAAATTAATCTGCATCAACGAGGTGATGTTCCCTAAAGAAGAAGGGATGCTCCCTGATAATTTGTTTTCACTAAGAAAGAAATCAACTAAATTTTGTAATTTACCAATAGAATTTGGTATGCTGCCAGTCAACTGATTTGCCTCTAAACCCAAAGTATTCAAGCTTACGAGATTTCCAATGTCGTCAGGAATGCTTCCTCGGATTTGATTGCTTCCGAATGTTATATGCTTGAGCTTTGTTGAGAAGTTGCTAATTATATCAGGCAACACCCCTCCAAAATTGTTCTCATTTATAGCCAAAGTTTCCAACTTGCTGCTGTTTGAGAGGGTATAGAGAAAGGACAAATCATCATCCTCACCATTTCCAAGCCCGATCCCTTGCATTGAAAGAACCCTTAGGTTAGGCATGCTTGCTAAAGTGGGAACTTTTCCGGTGAATTCATTGTATGAAAGATAAATCTCAGTAAGTTTTGTGGCATTTGAGAGAGTTGCTGGAATTAGCCCGCTTAATCGATTGCCGTGAAGGCCAAGATATTGGAGATTTGGAAGAGTTAAGCCTATATTTGGAGGAATTGTACCATGAAATTGGTTACGGGGCAAAGATAAACGAACGAGAGAAGAAATATTGTATAGGGAGAGAGGGATTGTACCACTCAGATTATTTGAGCCGAGTGAAAAGAAGTTTAACGTTACCAGTTTCCCGATACTACTGGGAATCCCCCCCTCTAAATTATTAAGTGTTCCATCAATTCTAATGATGGATGAAAGATTTTCGAAAGAGAGTGGTATCTTGCCATCTAGATTGTTTTTTCTAAAACTCAATACCTGCAGCTTCGATAACGATCCAAGTCCTTCAGGAAGGTTGCCGGTAAGATTGTTTCCCTCTAAATCAAGGTTCAGCAGGTTCGAGCAACGAGAAATGTTAGCTGGGATCTCACCACTGAACGAGTTGTTCCCAAGGATCAGTGTCTGTAGCCGAACCAAGCGACCTAGCTCCTGGGGGATAGCATCGGTGAAACTGTTGTTTTCCAATCTTAGCAGCCTGAGAAAACTCAAGTTCCCAATGTGCGGAGATAGGCTGCCCACCAGTTGGCTGGAGTGGAGGTCGAGCTCTGTCACTCTCTGACCCTGTCTTCCACATGTCACTCCTGGCCACTGGCAGAGGTTCGAGGACTCATTCCACGAGCTCAGTTTTGCAGGGGGGTCCGAAATTTGAGCCTTAAAAGCCAGTAGCGAGAGTTTGTCTATCTCGCTCTGTCCTCTTGCCAATGAGAAGTAGAAAGAGTGATGAATTATTTGCAAGAAAAGAAACCACACCATGAATGAACTCATCGTGCTTGGAAGCTTCAGTTGAGACGAATGAAAGGGCTTTGCTGCGATGCTCGATGGATAAAACAGCATCACATGAAAAGAAAGGATGGGATCCTTAAGATGCTTTCAAACTCAATCTGTACCTTCATCAACAAGTACTTGACCCCTATAAAAGGTTCAAGAACTTAATGTGAACGGCTTTCCATTTTCACACATCGAAAAGGGTCCCAATCTTCGAAGTCAAAGATGGCTCCTCTTATTTTATTTGTTTATTTATTTCTCACCAACACCATATTCTTTTCTCGCTGCGAAAATCAAAGGCTTTGATCTCAGTACATCATTCACAATATTTTAGTCCCTGTGTTCTTCTTTAATTCTCTCATCTTATTGATTTTAAAATAACACCATCATTTAAGTCAACGAAGTTATCGTTTGACAACGATTGTAGATGGTCAACCAACCCAGCAAACTCTGATCCGGGAGAAAACGAGGTGTGGCTGGTTTTTGACTGGGAGTGGCTGTTATAGATTCCTCGGCAGTCTGGAGGCTATTTCAGTGGCTGTGATCTGTCTAGTGCTGGTGTGGTGTGCATGTTGCCATATCTCACAAGGAAAGGTTATTCCTTTTCTATTTTGCTCTACATGCCCATCTCAAGATTTTTTTTCCTCGCAAAAATAATATTTTATTTCTTTCCTTTTGACTTTTGACTTTTGTTCTTATCCTGTTCTATCTTCTCCTATTCTTATCAAGATGAACTGTGTTCATTGTTCAAACTGATCACACGCACCAACCATTGTCCTTGACAATCTTGAGAGACAGATGATATATTTCAGGACACGCGATATCGGCTGCAAATTGGAGAGAAAAAACAAACAAACAAAGAAATAATATATCTTCCCCTCCGCCTCCGCCTCTTCCCTCTCACCCAGCTAGCTCTCCAGGTTGAGTGGAGTTTAAATCTTTCAAAGCCCTATAGATAAGAAGGAGAGAGCTAGTTATGAGTTGATTTGTTTTGCGGGAACCCATTGATCTCTTTCGATTCAGTTCACAATGGTCTTTGAGAGAGTTTGCTGAGAAAAAGCGTGCTAGATGCGAGCAATGTATTTTAAAAATGTTTACTTACAGATGCTGTATGGATGGGTACCAAACAGCAATTTGAAATTTTAGTGAGCATGAACAACTAGATCTCTACCTGAGTAATTTGAATCAAAGCCTTCACTTTTCATCCTTGAGTCAAACGAATTATATTTATTTTTTTCAATTTCAATCCAGTTACATCCCTCCTTTTCCTACCACATATTTTCAAGCAAAAATTATTGTAAATAACAGATGACCTAATACATCCCAGAATTTCTTGTTACTTGGAACAAGTTACCTTTGCCATTCTTACTCTCTGTCAAATGAAATGCCAAGCACCAACTTGTCAGGACATCCCAAGTTCAAAACAGTAAGAGGTGGTGGAAGATCAAGACCACAAGCATTTCGATCATCCTCAGCAGTTATGGCACCGACCGAAATAGCGTTCAGGATTGGCCTGGTAAGACTTGGTCAACTCAGCAAGAGCGTTCTGATATCGTATAGCATGATCATTATCGGGCTCTATTTTCTTTTCGTTTCTTGCTGGTCCCAGAGATACTAGTTCCGCGTCGCAAAACTTTCTCAATTTGATCACCAAGTCTACTGCATCAATGCCGTCCCCTATCACCACCACTTTATTTTCCTCGCTGTTAACGGATAGTGAATCCACCCCTGCAAATTTGCAAATACAACGCCCAGTTCTTTCAAAATTTGAACTACAATCTTGTTTTTGAAAAAGGAAAAAGCGAAAATATAAAGAGCTAAAGCCACTATTTGCAGAATCCCACCATAAGCTGGTGAAGAGAAAAGTGCAAATGGGCCAAGCCAATTGAAAATATAAAGGTAATGAAAGGTCAATCAAATTCCACAACGGCACTGAGCAGGGAGGCTTAACACTGCCCACACCATCTGGACAGCATACAATCGTCAAGGGACAGTATTGAATTGGATTGGATTGCAGGAGAAATCAAGCTAGATGTTATGGTAAGAAAGAACGACACACACGGGGAAGAAAATCAGAAAGTGGAAGGTAATAAAGATATGATGAGAAAGGAGAGGGGAAGAAGAAAGAGAAGTTGAAGTCATTTGATGTCTTTCTTGCCCAACAAACTCAGAAATACCATGAAGATTACTCGAAACTGTTTACTCAGTTCATGCAATTGCACATTTTTAAAACAAATCAATTGGTTCTCACAAAACATAGCAGCATAATCCATCTTGCACAGTACAGGATACCACAATTCTTCTCCAAAGTGGCTCATGCGTGGGCTCAATTATTGCAGTATACTTACTAACGAATTGAAAACAGATAAAATAGTTGCTCAAACAAGTCATTACTGTCCTCCAACAACTTCACACCACCTGGAGCAGCAATTTCAACAGCACAATCAAAGAAACCTCGTTGAGACCTTGTTTCACCTAATTGTCTGTTGCTTCTTATTAATCTCCAAATTAAATTCACGATCATCTTGATTAGTTTTTCTATTATCTTCCACTTCATCATCTTTTAATTATTCTTCAAGAAAACTTCTGCCAAACACTCTAAAATTGAAATCTAAAATTTGTCGTCAACCTCAGACTCAACAAGATCAACTTCTCGAGGAATTTGGCAAAATATTTTTCACCAAAGATCTCAGGGTCTGACAAACCTCTGTCATCTGTGTTTGATCAAGTCCCATATTCTATTGCTTTCTTTCCCTTCAGTTGCAAGAATCAAAATTCCATTTAATTTGTCAAATCTTTCTTCATTGTTGGATCATCCCATTTTTTTTATCAAACCACTTATTTCACACACAACTTTTCTTTTTCTTAAAAAAAAGAATCAAAATAAGCATAGAATAGAAGACTCTAATACCTGCCAGAGAAATAGTTGTCTTAATGATCTTGGCCATGATTTTCTGATCTTGGATAAGAACTTTCAACACAACTTTCTGCCCGAGCAAAAAAATAATAATTAAATTTTGCTGCAGATCAAAATCCCACATAATCAAGACATGATGATTCCCTGAAAATTACTGGAAAAATAGAGACCAAGAATCCCATCGAAACCATTAACAAATTAAACTGAGGTTTTCCATACATATATATACATAAAAAACAAGTCAAGCCATAATTAACTCTCACCTGCATCATTCCTGAAAAGCTTTGAGATAATTAAACTAAAATCGACTCCGAAAGCCGGGGAGAGCGAAGGGGGGTTTCAGAGAGAGACGGACAGAGAAGTTATTATTAGAGTAGATTGCAGAGAATCAACGTAAATCCAAACACAGCATCAAATCATGGCTAAGATCCTGCCATTAATATTATGATTTGAGCTATTTCAAAATTTTGAATTCTGCAGCTGTATATTGTAATAGGAGTAAGTTTAGCACTGCCCGTTATGGATAAAATCCTGCCATTAATATTATGATTTGAACTAATTTCAATTTTGAATTCTGCAGCTGTATATTGTAATAGGTGTAAGTTTAGCACTGCCCGTTGTGTGTTTTCCTAAATTAGCTTCCCTGTCAGTGTATATAAACCATACAATATCGATCAGTAAAGTGTGGAAGATTATTCATTAAAATTGCAGTATCCTTCAAACCTCCTTATGGTATTAGAGCAACAAATTTCTAGCGAACTCTGATTCAATTCAAAACTCCATTTGTTGAAGGTGAACTCTGATTCAATTCAAAGTGTTTCGACACTCCATTTGTTTGTTGAAGGTTGTATTGTTTATGTACGTCTGTCTGTCTATATATATATTAATTTATTTATTTTTAGTTAAAATCCAAAAAAAAAATTATTTAATATTATATAATTTAAATTTCAAATATAAATAAAAAAAACAAAAATTTAACTAATATAACTTTATTGACTTGATGAGTTCAAAGATAACATGAAAAATTGATAAAAGTATATTTTAATTAAAAAAATAAAGTTGACATCTTAAAAAAAATATTGAAACAATAATATATTGAATTAACTCGGGTCGACCTAAGTTAACCTTTCAAATATATAATCTCCGTGATAAAACCATGATAACCTTAAATAAAACAAATTAAATCAAATTATACAGTTTAATTCGTAATAATCTCAATATTGAATAATAAAATTGAGAAAAAAATAATCTAAATAAGAACAATAAAAAGATATTTCTGAACAAAATTATAAACATATTATAAGAAAATCATCATCAATATCGCAAAGTCATTATATTCTCTGATTACTTTAAAATTATAACATAATATATATAATTATGTTATTACACTATTGATAACATATTGAAATTACATCGATCGGAAACATCTACTAATTCTAGATATATACGAGCCATATGCCCGCACGATGCGCCGGGTTTTTTTTTATCTATGTAGAAAATTGATTGTTTTATATGTATTGTATTTTTCTATTTTAATATTTAATTAGTAAAATTATAATTGATAAAATCTGTATAATCGAAATGGAAAGTGGTTCATATATTGTTTAATCACAGATAATGTAGGTAATTGTTTTTTATGAGTTGTATTTTTCCCCCAGTAATATTAGATCTGACACATTATAAATAAAAATATTTTTTTTCCAGAAATAAACTTACATTTTTTGTGTGCTATAATTAGTTATTTCAATGTTTAATTACTAAAATTGCAATAGATAAAATATGTTAGAAATGAGTTTTTTGTGTGGCATAATTAGTATGGTTGCCCGCGCATTGCATTATGGTTTTTTCTATGTAGAAAACTAATTGATTTTTTACATGTTGTAATTAGTTGTTTAAATATTTAATTAGTAACATTATAATAGATCAAATATGTCACAAATAATTTTTTCCCCCGCCTAAAAGGAATAGTGTAATCAAAATGGGAAGTGATTCGTATATTTTTTAATTGCAGATAACTTAGGTAAATTTGTCAATTTTTTGTGAGTTGTCTTTTTCTCCCAGTAATATTAGATCTGACATATTATAAATAAAAATATTGTAAATTTTTTAAGAAATAAACTTAATTTTTTTGCGTGCTATAATGACTTATTTGCCGTCTAAAAGAAACAGTGTAATCGAAACGGGAAGTGACTCGTATATTTTTTTAATTGTAGATAATCTAGGTAAATTTGTCAAAAGAAAAAAATTTGAGTTGTTTTTTCTCCCAAGTAATATTAGATTTAAAATATAAAAAATGAAAATTTTGAAAAAATGTTTTAAGAAATAAACTTAAACAAAAGAGTATAAAATTTAAATTTCAACCCAAATTTTTTTTTATAAGATTTATTAATCATATTATTATATTAAATGTATTTAAGCATATTGATATTAATTGTTTTCTTTTTTTAAAAAAAGGTCATTTTCTCTCTCTTTCATTATAAATTTTTAGGCTATAATATTCAATAAATATTAAAATATAAAATTAGTCCAACATATTTTATAGAGTAATCAAAATGGGAAGTGGTTCGTATATTTTTTAATTGTAGATAACCTAGGTAAATTTGTCATTTTATTTTTTGTATGAGTTGATTTTTTTCCCCAGTAATATTAGATCTCACACATTATAAATTAAAATATTGTAATTTGTTTTTAAAAATAAACTGATTTTTTTTGCATGCTATAATTACTTTTATTTATTTTTGAAATTTATTAACAAGAGGAAACATTGAATTTCCAGATTGAAAAGCACTGTCAGTCCAAAACCAAGTTGGATGATGTTGTCACTCATTCAAATCCAAAACCAACACAAGCAGAGGGGAAAGCTAACATCCATGACAGAGGTTTGATGTATATTTTTTGGACTAAATGATGACAGAAAATACTGTTTTCTGGGTTTGATTTATAACCACAGGAACTTCAAGTAGCTCTGCATTTTTGCAGGAACTACTCCTCCATTTTATCAGTCATGATCAATGTATTCCAGCAACACAAACTATCTACAAAACAAAGACTTGAATCCTTAATCAGTAAGAACTGGGAACAAAGGGATGGATATCTATTTCACAAGAAGATTTAGAATCACTCTACCGAATGATATTGTAATAATAATAATAATGGAGGAACTGCTACTGCTTTTAGTTGACAGCCAGAAGATGTATATATAAAGCAATTAGATAGAGGTATTTAGGTATTAGTAAGGATCCTTACCTAACCTTAGTTAGCAGCTAAAGTACTTGCCAATATTCCAGTTAAGAAAGCATATGCTAGCAGGCGGTAATATTCAATGATCAGAACAGTAGGCTCTCACCATTCATCCGCACCTATATTTTTAAATCATCTCTATCCCTCGTTCAAAGTAATGAACAATCAAAAGCAAAAAACATAAATCCAACGTCAACTTCTGTCCTCCAGACATCTACTAATTCTTTTGACACCTGCCAGATTACATAATGACACAAGCTTTTCGATCATCCTCAGCACCGAAATAGCGATCATGAAGGGCCTGGTAAGACTTGGTCCACTCAGCAAGAGCGTTCTGATATTGTATATCATGATCATTATTGGGCTCTATTTTCTTTTCGTTTCTTGCTGGTCCCATTGATATCAGTTCTGCGTCACAGAACTCTCTAAATTTGATCACCAAGTCTACTGCATCAATGCCGTCCCCTATCACCACCACTTTATTTTCCTTCGTGTCAACCGATATTGAATCCACCCCTGCAAATTTACAGATACAACGCCAAGTTCTGTCAAAATTTGAACTGCAATCTTGTTTCTGAAAAAGGAAAAAGCGAAAATGTAAAGAGCTAAAGCCACTATTTGCAGAATCCCTGGTGAAGAGAAAAGTGCAAATGGGCCAAGCCAACTGAAAATATAAAGGTAATGAAAGGTCAATCAAATTCCACCACCACCTATCCTAAACAACATGCACACTCCATAAACCACCCATTTTTTTATCAAACCATTTATTTCACACAAGTTTTCTTGTTCTTAAAAAAAAGAATAAAAATAAGCATAGAATAGAAGACTCTAATACCTCCCAGAGAAATAGCTGTCTTCACGATCTTGTTCATGATTTTCTGCTCTTGGAAAACAACTTTCAACACAAATTTCTGTCCGAGAAAAAAATAATAATAATTAAATTTTGCTACAGATCAAAATCCCACGTAATCAAGACATGATGATTCCCTGAAAATTACTGGAAAAAAAGAGACCAAGAATCCCATCGAAACCATGAACAAATTAAACTGAGGTTTTCCATAAATATATGTACATAAAAAAAACACGTCAAACCATAATTAACGCTCACCTGCATCATTCCGAAGAAGCTTTGATGTAATCAAGCTACAATCGACTTCGAAAGCCGGGGAGAGCGAAGGTAAATAAAATTAGAAACTGGACTGATAAAGAATTATTTGTGTGTGTAGAATATGTTGCTGTACGAGGTATTATTATTCAAGAAAACGTGAACTAAGCTGTTCAAGTGTAATTTTTATACTTAATGAAATACAATGATTCTGCAATTGTAGTAAAAGGAATTCATGGAATCGTGAGCTGATTGCTGTAATCTGCTGTTGATCTGCTGCCTTTTCTGTACAATTGATTTGCTGCCTTTCTTTCCTTAATTGACATCGGTGTATTGATAGCTGTGAAGGATTTGATCTGCTGCATTGTTGCAAATTATTTTACCGTTGATAATTGATCTGATTTGCTGCTGGAGTCTCCGGATTGCAAAGGACTCAGTCACCTAAACTTGCTCGCAGAATTCAGAATCCACTTCTGCTCTAAACTCCAAGCCATGCTGAACAGGGCCTGCCCTATTGACTCCCTTCTCTGTCTTTCGAATTCTGTCCCTTCCTGGCAAAATGGTTGCAACGTACGGGAGGTGAAAGAGTTTTGAAATGAAGCAAGAAGAATTCTGCAGACTTTGTATTAAAACTGGAATTACAATTCTTGAATAAATTATCTTACATATTCTTGCATGTATTTATAGCTTTATACAGGCTTTGTATATTAAATACAGAATAAACTAAAGATTACAAATTTGAATTTCATATGTGCTGAAATCAGGTAATCTCCATAATCTTCTTTGCAATCAACTAATGTCCGAGATCTCCTCCTCTGCAATGATCATATCTGCAATTATGAAGATATTCAAATATTCAAATGTGCTGGAATTGATTAATCTGTCAATACTCTCCTCCTCTGCTGTCAATGCTCTAACAGGAGGTAGCTAGGGGAAGATTGGCCCAGGATTTCTCACAGCACTGAGAAATTATACCACTAAATAAATACATATTCTGAAACAGAACAATCATCAATGGTGTGAGTAAGAAATCATATTCTTCTAATACATCACCCCAAAAATCATATAAACCAAACTACTATAAGTTTTTGCTCATTAATATCTCTTCAAAGATTACAGTTATTGTGATGTGTAAAAAAATGGTTTGATATAAAAGTAGGGGTCCGTGTTTCTCAAGATCTTGATGTTCTTGAGGTAGCAAAAAAATATTCTCAAAGAGCTTGGATTTTTATATTGTGATTTCATGCAATGGATACAGTGACGAGCAACAAATTGTTGCTTGTTTTAGATGATTTTTGTAGCGATAGACTAGAAGAACGCAGCTTCTTACTCCTTATCACTCGTAAGGAATAAGGAATGGCGATTATTATACCAGGTATTTTATTTATTCTTTTCACTTTCTTAATTTTTATTACCGGTTCAACAACGTTATAGATTAACTATTAAGGTCGATTTAGTTCACACAAAATAACTTTGACAGCTTGAAAAAAACTAGAAACTGTATAAATGAATTATAAAGATGATAATCAAACCGCGTTGATTAAAACACAGTGATTGAAGTTACAGAGATGGGCACCATCGAATTTGGTGCATGCATGTTCTTAGGCTAGGGTCAACAATCACTAGTAACAAAGAGAATGCGTTATCTGTTGGGCTAGACCAATGAGCTATGATGTCGGAACAAATATTTTATAATATTGAAGAAGATATAGTTGTTCTTCGCCTTTTTTATGAAAGTAATGAGATCTACGTGTGATGCCAATTCTCACAAACATTTGACGTGGAGAATTATTAGTGCAAGTCTCTGTCTCCATTCTCCACTAATGAAGTGCATGGGTCACTAACATCACATTTCTTTTATTGGGTTTGCAAGATGATGGGACATTGGTAATATTATATAAACATCTCACTTCAAAACTTTAGGATTTTAGAATTTTATCTAATAATTTAAATTTTTAAATAAGATGATATTTACCGTCTATGACCAGAATTATTGGAAACTTCATGGAAAGAAAGATCATACAATAATCAGTAATGGAGGGTAGGGATCGAGTCATCACCACCTACCGCAAACATTGACGGGGTAATTTCAATACACTAGTCTTCCACGACGTGTCATTATTGTTCACACTCCTCTTTGAACACCATCACCTGAAGGTGGGTGATGAAAGCTTCAACTTTACGTTAACAAATTCAAATAAATAATAATAACGTGATTGTGCTTCCTCAATTATAATAATGTAAACCATCAATTTCAGGATCATCTTTTTAATCAATGATCTCAATCTTTCCCATATCAATCCATGAAAAGAGCAACTCTGTTAGGTTGAAGGGGTTTGATGGTGAAATATACCCGTTTTGAAGCGTGTAGATCACCTTTTACTTGTTGCTAATTTTCGGAGGAATATTTATCTTCGAAGTTGGACCAATGAGTGTTAAAGGAAGTGACCATTTCCTTTCTTGATCAGGAAACTAGGTCTCCTACCATCTGCGGAGTTGCATTTTAAAAGTCTTCGTTAGACTTTCAATGTGCTAGATCAAGGAAACCTGAGAACACCACGTATGAATGATCATATATTGCATGCTCTGTATGCACATGGTGATCGGGAAGCACTCGTTCACCTTAAACTCCGCTAACCATTAATGGGGGGTTGCAAAAATGATATCCAGAAGGGATTTTGCGAATTGATGGTTCATAAATATTCGAATTGGAGACCTCTTGAAGAACTGGGTTACAATTTATTGCAGAAATACAGTTTAATGATGTTGAATGTTTAGCAAAATTAACAAAAAAAACAGAAGCTTTTGTTTTTTTAACGATAAATTTGTCTTTAATTTCCCATTGTCTGATGCATGAAACAAGAAAAAACATGGTGGCGAGGATAAAGATTAGGTGCTAAATCAAGAACAGTACAAGTAATTCTCTTCTGTCTTTAGGAAATTTGTACAAGCACGCACATTTACAAGCTTAAGCTATATGATAAACGATCATTCCAGGTTCAAACATGAGTGGGATGCTATAACAGTATGAGACCTGAATATTTCTGCAACTATTTTATTTTATTTTTTTAGTACATGGTTCCCACATCGAATAGGCTCATCCTACATATCTAATTTGCTGTGGAGTATGAAAATATCAATCAAACTCAAAATATTTTCTCATTGATGACCCTGCTGAGTCTCTAACACTGAGAATTGATCCAAAATTGTTCCCAATTTGACAGATTAATTAATCACAACTCCTTCTATGATTTGATTCTCCTACTTATCTCTTTTTCCAATTCTTGAAGGCCTCCAACTTCCTCAAGTTCCTGCACAGCAAATATACATACATACATACATATATATATATATAGGTTTAGTTTCCCTCCCACCAAAATTTATTAAGCCCGATAAGGAGGTCAACCAGACGCAGGTCAGGTCGAGCTGCTGGCCGGGCCGAGTTTAATTAGTGGTTTAGCTGTAAATAACATCACAATCATAAAGATAAGAGAATGCTCTGGAAAGTGGAAACTCACCCTAGGTCCAAGAAACAGCCCATATGGGACACCATTGAATTTGTCTGAGTGGTGGATCTAAGAAGTCAACATCAAAATAAAAGCGAATATCTTGATTGTCAGATTTCGGAACCAATGAAACAGTGGCATCATGTGATTGTCAAGAAAACGATGACCGGCGTGCATATTTTTACATTTACCTTGTGAGCTGCTGCTACCCTTCTGAAGTATGGGACATCGGCAATGGGCCCCACCGGGAATCTCTTGTGAACAAGGCCGTCATGGACAAACATATAGGCTATGCCAAACACAGTAATTCCAAGACCCTGATGGACCCAGTCAGCAAAAATGAAGGGTGAATTAGGGAGTTAGATTATGATATTCTAGTCAATAGTCATATACTTGGAGCTTAATTAATTCTTCATCAGTCAATAATAAAAAAATAGCTTGTTAGGTAGCGCACCAAGAAAGATTTGAGAGAGAAAGGAAAGACAGCGAGACTTACAGCACCAAAACAAAGTCCAGGTACAAGGCCCTTGTTGAAGATACCATAAGAGAGAAGGGAAATTGCTGGGACTGCGTTGGCTATGGCAAATACATCGTTTAGCTCAAATGGCCCATCTCTTGGTCTATGGTGAGACTGCAACAGGGACAAAAAGTTTTTACCAAAGAACCCAACTTGATTGTTTCAATTATTAATAAGAATTTGAACTATTCTTGCATTTTCATGGAAACAAAGCTAGGAGTTGGATAGCATTAGCATTACCTCATGCATATGCCACAAAGAAGCATGCCAAAGTGCTCTATGAGCCCATCTTGCCCAAAATTCCATCCCCACCTAAACACAGCAAAAAATTTCAAATTTAGCCTCAAGAAAGGAGACCCAGTGAATAATTTTTCAGAAATAGCCCAAATTGCGAAAGAAATTGATACTTACAGCAGCACCTACTGAAAGAGCAAATGTGCCAAACATTTCAGACAAAAGCACTTCCCCTCCCTGTTGCCATACACCAGCCAATTTTAGCCTATACAAGTTGAAAGCTGATTCAAGAATACTCTGAATTTAAGACGGGAAAGAAAGGAGGGTGGGTACCTCAAGCCAGTAAAATCTGTAATAAACAGCCATAACAGCCATGGAAGTAATCCCAAGGCTAGACATAACAGCAGCAATCAAATAAGTAGCTCTTTCTTTTCTCTTTCTTTCCAATCTTTCTGCCACGCGAGGTGTCAAGATCTGATTTTCATTAACATCTTTAGGCACTTCTTCTTGTCGATTCTCGATATGGGCACTGCTCGGTTTTGTTTTATCTTCAAGTACAAAGCATACAGCAAGGCTTGATTTTCTTGGAACTTTTGATCCATAGTGTAAAAAGCTTTGGTGTCTGATAGGCGGGAAGAAAAGTGAGGCCGCTGTTACCGGTTTTGGAAGGAGGTGAGATATGGAGTTGTACCGGAAGGGTTTGGGTGTAGTGGCGCCGGTTAGCCCTGCTGCCATAGCAGGTGGCTGGTGGTTTTGATAAGGGAAGAGATGGAAAATTGGAGGTGGTCAGGGATGATGGAATTGTTAGTTTAAATGAAGGAAGACCACGAACTAGTTTGGGTGTCTTTGTAGAGTTAAAAATAAATGGGGTGGAAAGAAGAGGAGTGTTTTCCCCAAAATAACCCTATTTGTTTCTTCAAATTTTTGTGGTGCCACTTTCAATTATATTGTCTTTCTTTTTTATTTCTCTTGTTTCTTTCTTCTTTTACACGAGGGTTGAATAATATAGGGTTGAAAATCAGATGATTTGTGTGGCCAATTTATGGGCTCTGCTCGGTATCACTTTTTGTTGGTTTTCGGATTATAATTTCTACTATTTTTTAAGATATTTTATTTATTTATTTAAAAAAACTACAATATATATATATATAAAAATTCAAAGATATTATCTTTTTATAATTTCACTGTTTTGTAAATATTACATAATCTTGTAAAACAGTCATGTACGTGATCCTTTCCAAACCAACTCAAATTTACACTAGGCATTTGATAGAAGCCATCATGAACCATTACCACAACATGAATTATATTTGATTATATGATACAACTATACTTCAATACTATGTGTATGTATATATATATATATATATATGATATCTTGTTTTTTAGAGGAAAAAATGTCTAGTTTAAAAAGTCGTCATCTAGTATTATGGTCATTAAAAACTTTAATTGATTAACAAAGAT
The DNA here is from genome assembly GCA_032356905.1 of Salix exigua. NCBI lineage: Eukaryota > Viridiplantae > Streptophyta > Magnoliopsida > Malpighiales > Salicaceae > Salix > Salix exigua. The sequence goes on from CM063604.1 coordinate 18,124,300, forward strand.
TCTATGATACGAGAATTATTATACAAAAGAAAAAAATATTGGCATCCCTTCAACATCTTAACAGAGATAGACTGTAATATGAGTCTTGCTTTAAATTTTCAAGGTTTGTTGTTTTTATGCTATCAATATCCAACCATAATGTTTTCCAACTTTGAAGTTAGTAAATATTCAACAATAAATATGAATTTTATTCAACAATAAAATTACTTCCTCCTCTAATGCATCCAACTAAAATTACTTCCTCCTCTGATGTTTATAAGTATTGTATGAAGAAAGATATTCGTGTCGATAAGTGTTATATAAAGAATGGTATGATATTCGTGATTCTCGTGTTAGTGAATATTTGAGGTGCATTTAATATCTCATTCTAATGTAATACTCCCGACTTTGATGTTACTGGATATTAAGTATATAATCAATATTAATATTGATGAATAAAAATATTTGTGACTCTAATAACATAAAATAACATGTATTGAAAATTCAAAAATATCAACTCAAATGATCTTTTAATTCTGTCAAAACTCTAATGAAATTCTTCAACTTCTTATAAAATAAAAATAAATAAATAAATACACTTAGCTTTTATACTCTTTTTTTTAAAAAAAAAACAGATTTTATTTGTAATATCTCAGTGCATCATAATGATTTTCTTAGTATTTTACCACACATAAAGAAAAAAGTATTTAATTTTTTTTTATCATTTTATTAAATAAAAAAACACAAAAAAATATTAAGATAAAACAAAGGGTAGAAAGTGAAGTGGATTATAGCGTGATATATGGAGGAGGGAAAGGGGAAGTGCAGGCTAATATGCGGACACGAGTACGACGACACATATCAGAATCAAAGAGGAGAATATGAGGTCGACGAAGCGCCTCCGTATTGTCTATGAAACGACAGCGAATCGCACTCCAGCTTTCATAAATTTGGACTTGTATTGGACTTCACTCGCTTTCCTACTCTGCCACGTAGAATCCAGTTTCATCTCTAACTCATCATCGCCTTTTTGAGAGCTTCTTGTCTGCTACTTGGCAAGTTTTCATTGGCTGATTCAAGAAACACATGTTCATTTCTTAGCCATCTGTTGTTAAAACCGTTGTTTTCAATCTGGTAAGGAGAGTGGATGCTTCGAAACCCGGGCTCAGGTACATCGAACCGGGATGAGAGAACCTCTGGTCCAGGTTGTTGTTTTTTTTTAAAAAAAAAACAAATTGTCAGAATTAATCTAAGTCAAACATCGGCTATCTTGATGGATCAATATGATATTTAGTGATTTGATATTTATTTTTCAACTAATGTTCTAATTGAAGACTGCAACTAGCTAGATCATAACCCCATGAAGCCATGATAGTTCTCCAGTAGAGGCTAATAAAATAGTTGATTTGATCTTCCTAAGCATGGACAAAGTGCAGAACATGTTTATAGTCCTGGATGAGAGAGAGCTGTGTGAATCAAATAAAAAAAAGACCCGCAATTTTTGTGCAGTTCATTAGCTCAAGCTATTTTATTGAACAAGAATGACGAGTTGAATGGAGAAGATGATCGATCTAGCTCGTGTTCAGAGTAGCTACAGATGAGCAGAAATTGTACAGCTACTGCTAAACTAAAATTTGAAAAGAAAATGTCTACAAACTCCCAGAATTCAGACTATCCATGATCTGTTGGGAATAGAATTTTCTTATGTCGACAAGATTTTCTGATAGGGATTGATGTTGCTTTCTTTCTGATCATGTGTACTGAAACCAGCCTCGCCATTTTTTATGGCACTGTGAGTCTCTTGCTGTTCATATCGACGAGATGATCCATCTCTCCTGATTCGTCGATCCTGCATCAGACAAACAACATAATAAATCCAATATGTTCTGAAGTCTTGAAATGGAAATATTCTTAATGAGTTCTTACATCATCAAGCAGCAAGTCACGAGGCTCGAGCATGTGGATCACATCCCCCATTGTAGGCCTGTGCTTTATATCACGATCCACACAGCGAAGGGCAAGCAAAATTATTCGTTTTAGTTCCTTGGATGATGGGATTTCTGGCAATTTAGGATCCACGACAAACATGATTTGCTTATTCGCAATCATAGACTTCAACCAGTCAACCAAATATACCTGCATTCAATGACTAAGTTCTATGATCAATGAAACATTTCTTTACAGAGCGAAGCTAAAACTAGCTCAAGTGCATGAGGATTAGAAATCTATACTTGAGGCTGATTGTAATCTACAGGAGCCCTTGCACATATGATCTCCATGATAAGTATCCCAAAGCTGTAAACATCACTCTTTTCACCCAGAACTCCTGTAGATTCGTATCCTCGAGCTAAATAACTGCAGACACATCCTCCATGACATGGTCAGCGCAGATTACCAGGTTCACTTGCAGTGACCAGGGCAAAATTCCTGTATGTCATAAGCATTCTGATTCAGAGAAACTCACCCAGATGTTTCCATTGAACGAGTTGTTATGTCGATCCATTGAGGGCTGAAGAGTTTAGCAATCCCAAAATCAGATATCTTGGGATTCCACTGGTGATCAAGCAGTATGTTGCTAGATTTTAGGTTCTGATGAATAAACTTCGGCTCGACATCTTCGTGAAGGTAGGCTAGTCTTCAGAAGCAGAAGAACAATACATTAATAGAAGACCAAGCCGTAAAATAAATTAAAAGGAACCAGAAGATCACACAAGATACCCTTTAGCTATTCCTTGGATGATGTTCATCCGTATAGCCCATGTTAGAGGGCTGGGTTGTTCAGGACAGCCATAAAGCCATTGATGCAGATTACCATTGTCAACGTACTCACTCACAAGAATTCTAATCGAAGGAAAAACCAAGAAAAAGAATGGGATAGATGAAATTCTATTATTGATTCTGATGACAGATTAATTAGCCCTGGGATGAGAAACGAAAAACTCATCTTGCGTAAAACAGTGGAGTTTCTGAAAAGAAATTTACCTGTAACCTTCTTCCACACAGTATCCAAGCAATCTGACTAAATTCTTGTGCCTGACATGCCCTATCATTTCCGCTTCTGCTATGAAGTCCTCAGCTTGACAGCTGAAGATTCACAAAAAAATTAAACAAAATTCTGATATGCAACATTTCCTTCTCTTTGGTATTCTAGCATGCATAATGTGATGCAATCAATAATTCATCTATCTTCTAATAAAGATTCAAAATTGAGCACCTGTTACTCAGTAGCCTCTTTACAGCCACTCGGGCAGTATCCAGCAGCACGCCCCGATATGCAACACTGTAATCTCCACTTCCAATCATATTCTTGTCAGCAAATCCATCCGTGACAACCTCAATCTCTTTCAAAGCAATCCGGTTTCCCCTCCATACATCAGGAACTGCAGAAGAGAACCTAGCAGTTGGCTCCATATCAGCTACACCAGTAACACTCCATTGAGTTGTGACCCCAGTGCTCACATTAGAACACTGATCAGTTAACATAATCTGATGATGATGGTCTAACTTTTCAACGTTCATTTCAACCTCCAAAATCTGATCAGACAAAAGCCTTTTATCCTTGGATGGAGATGCGTAAGAATTCAGAAAACCTTTCATCGAAATAGGGCTCGATAAGCGCCTTAAATGGGCATTGAAAGGTTTGGATTTTCGGCGACAAAGACAGATGAAGCAAGCAGCCATGATGACTAAGAACACAAGGGTGAAGACAGCAATCAAAACAAGAATTAGAACCCATAATCTTAAGCCAAAGAACGAGGTGTGTTTTGATAACTTTGTATCAATAGACGATGTGTTGTAGGACATGATTTGAGGTGAAGCTAAGGAGTGAAGTTCATGCAAAATCGAAGACAACCTTTTCCCCGATAATTTCAGGGAAAAGAAGAGTTTGAGATAAGCCGTGTGACTTTCTATTTTCAAATCTTTGAACAGATTCATCATCAACAAACCAGCGGAATAACGGGAAATTTGAATGGATCGACTCTTTATATACTTATCACTTGAAAATAAAATGATAACAAGTTTAAAGTATTAAGAATACCATCAAAATAGAAAAACTCTTAAAATATATAAATTTAACCTTCATGTCTTCCCAAAAAAAAACACTATTACAACCCTTATATAGAAAAAATAACATTATTCCTTTTTGTCTACACTTGCCACTCTGCAGCTTCATGCTGGGAGAGAGCCCATCGTGATAGCCTGACACAGATGAGATGGAGAGCAGTCGACATCAATCGCTTTCTTCAACCAGAAAAACCCACTCTGCTGCAACTATTCTCTCTAGCATACCAGTTAGTCTCGCCATAAGAGACTACTATAACCATTCCCTCACTCAAATGCCAGAGTAATCATTACTGGGATTTCTCCAACCAGTATTCAAATGAACATGATGAAGATCTAAGAACACACCTGCCAAACATTAGCCCAAACTTCATCATTCACGAACTCTAGTACATTGAGAGAGTGTACTTTATGTCCATTATATCTGACAATTTGTTTTCTAATGACTGCATCAGAAAAGACAAGAAAATCAGCAATTATGCAGAGCTTAAAAGGAAAAAAATATTGGGTTCACACATTAGAACAGGAATTAGCTGGAAAAATGCAAAGCTAAGATGAGTATAGAAACAGGTCACTATTATAAGCAACTACACGAATTGAATGTTATATGAACAATACATTGATAATGTCTGTGGGGAAACAATTGAAAAACATTACAAGGAAGGATAAAAGAAAAGGAACAACAAAAGACCACGTAATTTTTCAGAATCTGACACTAACTGTTAATTTTATGCAAGAAGAACCTTTCAGTGTTTGAGGGTTAAGCTGGTATAATGCTGAAGTCCCATCACTGCCGAACAAAGCTTTTCCATTGCTAGACAGTCCTCAACCATCTTCCATTTCATGAGTGATTCACCTGCTCTGCAATAAATATAAACTAAAATTATTAAATATCTCAAACTAGAACCTCTAAGTCACCCCAAAAAGTTAAATTGAACTTGTCTATACTCGATGAAGAAAAGTCTCGATAATTTGGAATATCTATCTGAAAATGTGTGCTTAGGGATCTCAATTAGATTGTTGAGGAAACAACAAAAACAAAATTAAAATGAAGCTAACGAACAGGACTGAACTACATGAATGGCTTCAACTCTTTAATGCCAAGTAACCAAAACTAAATGAGTAGACAGTCAACAAAAACTTCTAGTAGTGCCCTCATCAACTGGTATCTGAACACGAGCTGGGTCCTACAATCCACCTAATTTCAGTCTAACAATGACTTAAGCGAATCCTTTTGACCTCACTCAAAATGAATGACTAGTCTCCAATTTTGCTAGATGTAGCTATAGCATAAAGTTAAACTAAACTAAAACAAAATGAAGAGACAAGGCATTTCCAATAATAAAATTGAATTAAATTTTATAGTGTTTTATTGTACTAAATTAGAAACAGAAAAGAGGGCTGCACGACTAGCAAAAAGATCCAAACAATTATATTAAAGACAATAAAGCCAAATCAAGCAAAAACAAAGAAAACCCAGAAAAGGATTTACCTGAGTGAAGGCACTGGGGTCATGAGGGAACTCATTGATGACTTGAATTGCATAGAATTTAGGAGCAAAACCAACACCACTCCATATATGCTGGATGAAATGCCCAACAGAAACAAAGACAGAAACTTTCTTGTACGTAGCTAAAACGAGTGGAAGATGAAGATGACATAGAAACATTGTTTAAATGAAGTAATTTATTTATTTATTTTGTTTATAACTTGGTTTGATATTACTAACAGTTAATTAAAATGATGAGTTGTGATTAAATTAATTATTTTTATTGGGAATATAATAATTAAAAGAAACTCATTTGACAATCTATCAGAACCTTGATGGATGTTTTGATGAATCAAGTAATAAAAAAAGGGCGGTCAAGAGACTAGGTTGTGATTTCTAAAACGAAAGGGGCTAAGTTTTTATATAACTAAGACAATAGGGACTAAATAAATTATTTGCTCTGGTTTACTTTTTAGCTTATAGGCGGTTTAGGTTTTGTCTCCGAATTTTACGTGGTATAAAATCCTTGGAACTCTTAAGATTCATGAGAACCCTACTCGATATAAAGCACGCTTGTGCGCTATTTTTTTTCCAAAGCAGCCTCTAGTTTTCATTCAGCAACCAAATTCTCTGATTACAATATGAACACTGGCTCTCTGAATGCTGCTGATCGGATATCCCAATTGCCCGACGACGTCATACACCTCATTCTCTCCTCTCTTTCAACACCAGAGGTGGTTCGCCTTAGTGTCTTGTCCAAGGCATGGCATCAGGTTTACGCTTCTTTTCCCTTATCTGAGTTCTACAGTCCCTCTTTCGCAGATTATTTTGACGGGGGTTTCAGATTTGTTATCTTTGTCTACAAATCTTTGCTTCGGCAATGCCGGCAATACAGAAACATACCAAAATTTCAGTTTTCTTTCACCAAAGAGCTTTGTAGACCTTATGTTTATTCTGAGCATCTCCCGCCGCCGTGGGATCTTGATAGACTTATCACTCGGTGTATAGAATTAGGTACACATAAGGGTGTCAAGGAGCTTTCTATCTACTTCAGTATTCCTGGATATTATAAACTACCAGAGGCCAAGTTGTCTGTCGAGGAATTGGTTGTTTGTAGTTTAGGTGGTTGTATTTTCAACGGCGCCGCCATAAATTGGCCTTCTCTGCGTGAGCTCTCTCTAAATAACGTTCAAATTTCTGACCAGAGGTTTATCGACAATCTCTCCCTTACCTGCCCTCTGATCGAGAAATTTGCTCTCGTAGAATGTAGTGGGCTAAAGTACCTTCAACTTTCAGGTTTAAGAAAACTCAAGAAGGTTACGGTGAAAAGCGGATATTCGCATCTGGAGAAGATCGAGATTGACGTGGTTAGTCTTCATACTTTCTCATATTACGAAAACCGTAATTTGAAGACAGATATTGATCTGACCTCCTGCAAAAATCTAGAGGTGTTTAAGCTTGATGTTTATAACATCACAGAAGAAGTGATTCAACACGTTAATAGTAATTTCCCTGCCCTCAAAGTCTTGGTGCTGCACGGCTATAGCCTTCTCCTTCATAGGATTGAAATTTCTACCCCCCTGCTTGAGAAACTAAAAATCGTTGCATCTCACATGTCGGTGGAGGAAGCTATCATCAATACTCCGAGATTGCGGTCATTCAAATGTGTCATCATGCACAAGATCCCGTCTTTGTTTTCTATGAATCAAACAAGTTTACAAGAAGTTACTCTCGAATTATTGGCAGCCCTCAACCATATCAAACAAGGCGAGAATTTTGTCGAAGTTTGTAGGAGATATCTTAAGAATTTCAATCAAATCAAGCTTGTCACTCTGAGTATTTGTGTTCATTCCTATTCTGTGATCCGCAAAATAGTCAGGCGCCCTGTCTCCAATTCTGGTTTGCTTGATATCAGTCATGTGAAGCTGGCCGTCTTTACCAGGGAGAGAGAAAGCCACGCTCTTATCAATTACTTGTTTTTCATTTGCCGTCCACGATCTTTATCTCTTGTGTCTGGCTGTGGAAAGAACGATGAGTTCATGAAGATTCTGTGCAAGAAACTACTGCGAATGGAGAAACGCAAACAAGATGGTACTGCAGCCACCTATCAAAATTGTTGGCAGCATGAATTAGAAGGCGTCAAGATCCAGATTTGTGGAAGAAACAGATCATATAACAAGGTCCTTACATGTGATGTTTTCTATGATTCATTGCAAACGCTGGAACCGAAGCAGAAGATTCGTTTTTTATTCGAATGGTGATTTAATTTTTTTTTCATTTATTAATTCTTTTTTATTGCTCGGGCAGATTTTCTTAGAAACCAGTTGAACCTAGCCAGGGCTCTGCTCCCTTGGAGTTTGTATTGAACAAGCTAGTTGTATCTGGTTTGCGATGCCGATGTTTAATAATTTGATGTTTTCCCCTTTAATAATTTTATTTATTTTATTTAACTATATGCTAATTAATATTCATTATTGTTTTAGTTTCTCAAATAGGCTGTCTAGGGGTTGCCTCAATTGTTGTGTTCGTTTACAAAGTCGGCGCCTCACATTAATTACCAGCAACCAAATTTCTCTGATATCAATTATATGATGAACACAAACAGAAAAAGTTTGAAATATTCATATGATTCTCATTATTATATCTTTGTCACTGAATTATATATATATAAAAACACTGCATGTCCTATTCTTTTCTTCTCTCCAAAATCCAACAAGTGAAGAAGCACAGAAACCAGTACTGGGGCTTCCCTAATCTTAACTGGTGGGCTAAGAAAATAAGCATTAGGGTTCTTGCTGTCAATATCCAATGTCTCTCAATTTCTACATATCAGCAAGTTTCCAAAATATATAAACCGTTCTTGCTTTGACACGCTGATAAGTGAATCTCTTGCGATTCTCTTAATCCTTGCATATATATATGGACAATCAAGAAACAAAAATCTACCAAATATGATGGTAAAATTTGCATAGTTCGTCTATTATTACGGCAGTGGTTGATTTTTTAAGTTTATTTTGCTTGTAAATACTCTAAAATAATAATATTTTTTTATATATAAATTTATTTGGTGTTTTTTTTGTATAATTTTAAAAAATTATGATGATCCATGATATACATATAAATTGTAAATTTTAAAGTTTTTTTAAAAAATAGTATCTTTAACTTCCCCTCTTATTTGCAATATTATTGTTCATGAATTAATTAATTATATGAAGAGTTGTCACAAATTTAATTATTTTCTTTAGAGAACACTCTATAGGTTATATATTAATTAATTGAAAGAAACACTCTGTAGGTTTGACAATTTTTTTCAAAAAGTTTATGGATTTCTGATGAACGAACAAGTCACGATCAAGAGACTAAGTTATGATTTCTGAAACAATAGGGGCTAAGTAATTATATTTCTAAAACAGCAAGGACTAAACAATTATTTACCCTTATTTAAACACATGCTTCCTTTATAGGCTATCTAGGGTTTGCCTCAACTGTTTGTGTTATTTATAAAGCAGCCTCACGCCTTGCATCAGCAACCATATTCTGTGATTTCAATATTAACACAGGTTCTATGGATGCTGCTGATCGGATATCCCAATTGCCTGAGCACCTCATACACCACATTCTCTCCCTTCTTCCAACACCAGAGGTGGTTCGTCTTACTGTCTTGTCCAAGCCATGGCATCAGGTTTTCACTTCTTTCCCCATATCTGAGTTCTCCAGTTCCTCGTTTTCCGCAAATAACTCTGACAGGAGTTTCGAGTTCTGTACCTTTGTCTACAATTCTTTGCTTCGACAATGCCGACGATACAGAAGCATACCAAGATTTAAGTTGTCTGTCTCCGCAGATCTTTGTAGATCTCATCGTTATTCTGTGCAGCGCCCGTTACCGCCTCAAATTGATGAACTTATCATTCGGTGTATAGAACAAGTTGCACAGAAGGGTGTCACGGAGCTTTCCATCTGCTTTCGTACACCTGTATATTACAGGCTACCTGAAGCCATGTTGTCTGTCACAGAATTGGCTGTCTGTAAGTTAGCTGGTTGTCTCATCGAAGGCAACATGAATTGGCCTTCTCTGCGTGTGCTCTCTCTGAAAAGAGTTGAAATTTGTGGCCGAAGGATTATCGACAATCTCTTGTTTGCCTGCCCTTTCATCGAGGAATTGGCTCTGATAGAATGCGAGGGGATAGATTATCTTCACCTTTCAGGTTTAAGAGAACTCAGGAAGGTGAAGGTGAAAGGCCAGTTTTTTTGGCCGATAGAGAAGATTGAGATCGACGCGGTTAGTCTTCATACTTTCTCTTATTCTGCATGCTACAAGATGACAGATATTGATCTTACCTCTTGCAAAAATCTAGAGGTGATTAAGTTCAAGTATTGTATCATTACAGAAGATCTGGTCCAGCACCTTAATTGTAATTTCCCTGCCCTCAAAGTTTTGGGGCTGCACGGTTACATCCATGACATTCAGAGGTTTGAGATTTCTATCCCCCTGCTTGAGAAACTAAAACTCTTTGCACCCAACTTGTCGGCAGAGGAAGCTATAATCAATGCTCCAAGATTACGGTCATTCAAATCTTACATGGAAAACATCCCGCCTTTGATTTCTTTGAATCAAACAAGTTTACAAGAAGTTACTCTTAAATTATCTGTTGATCTCATCTACGGTCAACACAGCGAAGGTTTTCTCGAATATCTTAGGGAAAATCTTGAGAATATCAAACAAATCAGGCTTGTCACTCTGCTTATTACCAACAATTCCTCAACTATAATCAACAAAATAGTCAGAAAAGTCTCCAATCCTGTTTTGCTTGGTATCAGGAACTTGAAGCTGAATACCTTTATAGAGGGCATGAGGAAAGAGGGCCTCGCTCTTGTTGATGACTTGTTCTGTATTTGCCGTCCAGAATCTTTATCACTTGAGTCTGGCTGTGGAAGCAACGATGAGTTCATGGAGATTCTTTGCAAGAAACTAGTGGACAGAGTGAAACATGAGAATTATTCTGCAGATACCCAGGTCAAATGCTGGCAGCGTGACTTAAAAGGCGTCAAGATCGAGCATTTTGGAAGAAATAGATATTGGGAGGCTGTCACATGTCATGCTTTCTTGGATTCATTCCGAACTCTGGAATCGGACAAGAAGATCCGTTTTGTATTCGAATGGTGATTTAAATTTTTGCATTATAGATGGTGGAGTACTGTCAGTTTATTCAATTCCTTGAACAAATTTTCTTACAAAATAGTTGAACCATGGCGGACACCAGTTGATTTCTTAATTTCACAATGACTCCAACCTGAGGGCATTGGTAGCATATCAACGATATGTTCTTCATATATATTTATTTATAATAAATTATCTCAATCATTCCATCCATTGTGAGATCTCTTAGTAAGTGAGATTTTACATCAGTATACTTGCTTCTACAGTACAAAACCAGATTTTTGAAGAGTTTAATTAATTGTTTCCATGATGACTTATGTTTAGTCTTTAAGCCAAACTCAACTGGTGTGTTCACTAAAATTTCTCGAGCATATTTCTTCCAAAATATGAATAACTGTAATATTTCTTCCCTTTACACTGATTCAAAAAAAAATATTATTTTGATGTATTTCGGCATGAAAAATACTTTAAAAATCTATCACAACCACACTCTCAAACAGGCTTGTATTCATACTATCTATTACTCTCCATAAAGAATATGTTTGAAGTTAGTGTGAATATTGATTAATGAATTTCAAATAAGTCTCATGCAAATAAAAATAGGCTGCTTTTTATATTAATAGACACTAACTTCAAACAAATTTTATTTTAACATGATAAAGAAAAAAAAATGTTTGATTTCAAGATTTTTTTTTCAAATTAAGTTTTTTTTAGCTTCATTTAAGTATAGGAATAATAATAATAATTATACAATATCTATTGACAGATATTTTAAATTTTTTGATGATTTGAGTTCATCTTCTTTTTTTTTATTTCAAAAATTAAAGCCAGCTCATTGAAAAATTCAAATTAGGAGTATATTGATATTTACAAAACTCCCGGACGAAAATGGAACTGTCATATACCTCAAGTACTGAAATTCCAAATAAAGGATAGGTCCCCGATCCTGTACTCCCTCCTCAATTTTGTCCCTAAAACAATTAAGATTTGTTTTTTTTAAAAAAAAAAAACTTCGATATTTCCTTTAGCAAACCAGAACAGAACCTTCTCGAATTCCCTCAAAAACCATGCATCCTTCCCTTTTACGTCACCGTTTCCCGAACAATCTAGACAGACCGACGCTTCAAGAAGAACCTAGAACCCATCGTCCACTATAAAAAATACCTCAAGCAAAATTCTCTCCCACGTCGAGAACAAGCCTAAAACAATCCATCATCGAATTCTCTCAAGCTTCGTTGCTTCTGCGTCGTTTCTTGCTCGTGTATTCTTATTCTCTTGTTCGTGTTTTCTTGCTTGCTTTGGCGGGGGAAAGATGGCAGACGTGCAAATGCGAGAGGCAGAGACATTTGCATTCCAGGCAGAGATCAACCAGCTCTTGAGTTTGATCATCAATACATTCTATTCCAATAAAGAAATCTTCCTTCGTGAGCTCATCAGCAATTCTTCTGATGTACGTTCTCCTCTGTTTGCTCTTTCTTTATTTTTCTGGGGTTCTTAGGTTTCCACGGTGCTAATGGTGGTTTCTTGGGATTTGCGTAGGCGTTGGATAAAATTAGATTTGAAAGCTTGACGGATAAGAGCAAGCTTGATGCTCAACCTGAGTTGTTCATCAGGCTTGTTCCTGATAAAACTAACAACACCCTGTCCATCATCGATAGTGGTATTGGCATGACCAAAGCAGGTACGTTAAGTTCTCTATAACCCATTTTTCAACTTTAAAAACTTTCAGAAGAGTGAGAAAGTGGTTTCTAAGAGAGAGCTGATAGTGATTGATATGATTTGGGAAGCCTTATCTTTTGAGTTTGTGAACTGTAGATTTAGTGAATAATTTGGGAACAATTGCGAGGTCGGGGACGAAGGAGTTTATGGAGGCATTGCAGGCAGGGGCAGATGTTAGTATGATTGGACAATTTGGTGTGGGGTTCTATTCTGCCTACCTTGTTGCTGAGAGGGTTGTGGTGACTACTAAGCATAATGACGATGAGCAATATGTTTGGGAGTCACAAGCCGGTGGATCTTTCACTGTCACAAGGGATGTTAACGGAGAGCAACTTGGTAGGGGTACCAAGATTACTCTTTACCTCAAGGAGGATCAGGTATATAAAGCACCCTGTTTCATTGAACCCAGACTTTTTGGTTTGTGGATTGATGATGTTATTGGCTTGTTTGTGTTAGATTTTATTCGGGATTATGACTTTTGGTTTTTGCGATAATTTTGTTTGTAGCTTGAGTACTTGGAGGAGAGGAGGATCAAGGATCTTGTGAAGAAGCATTCTGAGTTCATCAGTTACCCTATCTATCTGTGGACTGAGAAGACGACTGAGAAGGAGATCAGTGATGATGAGGATGATGAACCAAAGAAGGAAGAGGAAGGTGATATCGAGGAAGTAGATGAGGAGAAGGAGAGCAAATCCAAGAAGAAGAAGATTAAGGAGGTTTCTCACGAGTGGCAGCTCATTAACAAGCAAAAGCCTATCTGGTTGCGCAAGCCGGAGGAAATCACCAGGGAGGAGTATGCTTCTTTCTACAAGAGTTTGACCAATGATTGGGAAGATCATTTGGCTGTTAAGCACTTTTCTGTCGAGGGTCAGCTGGAGTTCAAGGCTATTCTTTTTGCGCCGAAGAGAGCTCCATTCGATTTGTTCGACACTAGAAAGAAGATGAACAACATCAAGCTTTACGTGAGGAGGGTCTTTATCATGGACAATTGTGAGGAGCTTATCCCTGAGTACCTTGGATTTATCAAGGGTGTTGTCGATTCTGATGATTTGCCACTCAACATCTCTCGTGAGATGCTTCAGCAGAATAAAATTCTCAAGGTTATTAGGAAGAACCTTGTGAAGAAGTGCATTGAGATGTTCAATGAGATTGCAGAGAACAAGGAGGATTACCAGAAGTTTTATGATGCTTTCTCAAAGAACTTGAAATTGGGTATCCATGAGGACAGTCAGAACAGAGCCAAGTTGGCTGATTTGCTCAGGTACCATTCAACGAAGAGCGGCGATGAGATGACTAGCTTGAAGGATTACGTCACCAGAATGAAAGAGGGCCAGAAGGACATTTACTACATTACAGGAGAAAGCAAGAAGGCAGTGGAAAACTCTCCATTCCTGGAGAAGCTCAAGAAGAGGGGCTACGAAGTGCTGTTTATGGTTGATGCCATTGACGAGTATGCTGTTGGCCAGCTGAAGGAATACGATGGGAAGAAGCTGGTTTCTGCTACAAAGGAAGGTCTAAAACTTGACGACGAGACAGAGGAAGAGAAGAAGAAAAGGGAGGAGAAAAAGAAGTCCTTTGAGAACCTTTGCAAAACAATCAAGGACATTTTGGGAGACAGGGTGGAGAAGGTGGTTGTCTCTGACCGGATTGTGGACTCTCCATGCTGTCTGGTGACGGGAGAGTATGGCTGGACAGCTAACATGGAGAGGATCATGAAGGCTCAGGCACTGAGGGACAGCAGCATGGGCTCGTACATGTCGAGCAAGAAGACCATGGAGATCAACCCTGACAATGGTATCATGGAGGAATTGAGGAAGAGAGCCGAGGCAGACAAGAATGACAAGTCTGTCAAGGACCTCGTGCTGCTGCTGTTTGAGACTGCGCTGCTAACCTCTGGCTTCAGCCTTGATGATCCAAACACATTTGCTGCGAGGATTCACCGGATGTTGAAACTTGGTCTTAGCATTGATGAGGATGAGGCTGCGGGAGATGATGAGGCTGACATGCCTCCCCTGGAGGAAGACGGTGCTGAGGAGAGCAAGATGGAGGAGGTGGACTAGAAAGCTTCAAACTTTCTGTTAATGGGTGCGTGTGCATTGTCCAAGGCTCGTGTCTGCTGTATCTGAAGAGATGGTCCTTTGTTTCTGAGTCTGTTTTTGGTTTTTAGGGTTCGTATTAGGAGGAGTCTGAAGATAGTTTCTGCCCTTGTTGTGCTCTGCTGTTCATACTGGGATCAATGAACCTTATCCGCGCTGTCTATATTTTGTTTTGTTTTGAAGATTTTGACTACTTAATTTTGGCTTACACAGGGGTGAGTCCTCGCTAGAAAGTTTAAGAATTTTAAATAATAATAATAATTAAGTTTTGAAACAAAAATATTGACCCTGGTTACAGGACGTGTTGAATTTGAACACAATGATTAATTCTACTTGAAAGAAAACGACATGCATCTCCTCGGACACAAAAAAAAAATATATATATATAGTTTAATCATGACACTTCAAATATTTATAAATTTCAAAATAAATGAAATGAATGAATCTGAAACAAATTTCTCAAGTTTTGGTTGATTTACAAATAGTTAAAATCCATGAGCACCAGTCTGTGCGTGCACCCTTTTTTCATGGAGAATAATACATCGAGACCTAATGGAAGGGAAGCTGTCTTGGCATAGCATTTTTGGCCCCCTGAATCAACAGCATGCATCGATATATTATTCATTTATATAATACTTAAAGAATCCATCCCTATTCATTAATTAAAAACAGAATTATCTATTAACTTTAGGGTTAGTTTGGGGTGATTACTTTTAAAAGCCTAAAGCCTTGCTTTCTATACATTGAACAGTATGGCTGCAGTTTAATAAAGAAAACAACCACAGTAAATCAAGCAATCAAATGATGGTAACACAGAAATCAGAGTTCCGTTTCATCAAACAGCAAACTTTAAACAAGAGTACTTCCGAACAGGATCTGCATTCTAGTCTCAAGGATCAACTTGCTAAGAGAGTTGAACAAGGTTGTCACAACTACTACAGCTAGTGAACACAGCAAAACTGTAAGAGACTGCCAACGCCTTCAAGCAAAGTCAGGAGAACTAGTTTGACCAGCACCAGCACCATAACCTCCTCCTCCACGACCAAAACCAGGCCTTCCACCAGAGCCCTGGAAGAACCAGACATAAAAAATGAATTAAAAGTAATTGTATTAAATACAAAGTGAGCATATTGTGGTAGCTTGTCCCTGGTGGGTATTAACATTCAGGGTAGTTGTATTAAAGTGAAATTACCCTAAATGCAGGCTGGTAATCGGCTGGAGCTCCTCCCTTCTCACCACCTTCACCCCCTCGCGGGCCCCCACGATAACCATCACGGTCACCAAATCTTGGTCGGTCTCCCTCAAAGCGAGGTGGGCCTCTGGAAACCCAAACAAAAACCACATGCAAATTAGAAAAATTTAGAAAATCAAGGATGATAAGAGCACTCAAATCACAAAATGTGGATTAAATACTGTCGGCATAAATTAAAATTACCGGGGACGGTCACCAGGAGGACCACCAAATGGGCGACCACCAGCAGGCTTTGCCTGTTTCTTCAAGGTAGCAGGAACAATTTCTGATGGAAGATTCAGGTAAGTCCTCAAAAACTCAATTCCATCATTGGTAAGATACCAGTAGTAGTACATCCATGCAAATGTCTCACGAACATATTCCTTGGATTTGAAGCTCTGCATGAGCTTAATAACCTGGAGATTGGGAACATCAATCTCCGGATGCTTTGCAAGATTATAGTCTTTTTTTGCATAGCAAACTCCCTCTACAGATTCAAAAAAAAATTAAGATAAAAACTAAATCTCATCAGTCCCATTTGGATAACTTAAAAAATAAAAAACTTCTTCATCAAGACTGAATGATCATATCCAAAATAAAACAAAGAATGACCAGGATACTCAGCATAGTCTTAATTTTGTATTCCAAGTATCAGGAACAAGAACCGAAACAGCAAGAAACAAGGTTGCCGTCATCACATAGCCAAAACAACAATCTCTCAAGTATAACTTCCTGTTAGCAGTTTACTGGAGGATGAAGTGTATTTTACATCCCTCACGGATCGAAAGGCTACTACATTTTCAATTCAATGGTTTGCAGTGGTAACTAGCAAAAACAAATTACAACCTACACCTCAAGAGAGAATTCGCAGAAGGATGAAAATAATAAGTGCGTTTCACTAAACTATCAATGAAATAAGAACAAAAGCAGCAAAAGACTACTGTTTTGGACAAAAAGAGAATGTAACCTATAACAAACACAACCAAAAAAGAAGACACTGGCTTTTCTGAATGAGAAGCAAGTCATTAGAAGAGCTCAATGTTATTAAATCAGCTCTGTAAGATCACAAGCAGTGAACTAACTTTAACCCCATTTCTTCAAAAACCACAACTAGAATTGAACGTTCCAAAAACCTTAAAAATTACAGAACTTTCATGGGTTTTCTTTCTAGGTAGCTAAAAATAGATCTAGAGCAGAAAAAGACAAGACCTTGAAAGAGGTACTTGGAGATTTCTCTTCTGTTCTTCTCTGAAATAATCTGAAACAGTGACATAAAAATAGTAAGTATCCTTGTGTCTATTAGAGATAGAGAGGAAGGGATAGAGAGGGTTACCATGGTTGCTAAAATGCAAGCCCCGTTTTGTGCTTCGGTGCAGAGATAGAGGAGAGCTCTCTTCTACTGATAGGATGTCAAGGGGGGCTTCGAAACCCTAGAGAAAACGATACCGTACTTATATATGGGTTTTCCTGGGCTGGGGAAACCGGTAGCCCAGTCATCTTTCTCTTTTCTTTTATAGAAATCAGATTAATTTTAACAAAAACCTTGGAAATTTCTCTATTTTAATGTTGTGCTCTAATTCCCCTTTGTTGTTCTTGGAATTTCTCTTGTTTTAATGTATTATAAAGTAATATAAGAACATACTTTTAAAAAAATCAACTAACTCCTAGGTATACACTAATAATTACTATCATATATACACCACAATGGCAAAACAGCTTCTTTTTTTTATTGAAAAGTGTTTTTTTGTAATTTTTCAGGATTGCTTTTAAAAAATTATTTTGAAAAAAATTTAAAAAATTTATTTATATTTTTAAGTTTAAATTAACAAAAATTAGTGTTTTTATATCATTTTTATATATTGATATCAAAAAAAAAATATAATTTTAACATATTTTTAAACAAAAATATTTTTAAAAACAATCACAACCACACCTCCAAACAAGTAATATTACTTTCATCATAAAAAAAAAAAAAAAGGTCGGCAGAGAAGCAGCGGGGTATAGTGGGGTAACCGTTAACTAGCCTACTTCTTAACCACAATATGGATCAACGAGCCTGCTTCTTAACCACAATATGGATCCACGAGAGAAACTTCTGAAGACCCAAATATTTCACCTGCTGGCTGCTAACAAATGCTTGCTGTTCATGAGCAATCTTAAGATCACAAGTGATTTACAAGCACTTTGAAAGCTATGGCGAAGAATGATGCAGGCAAGACGGAGTACAGCACCTATATGGAATTGTGCTGTAATCCTTACAGCACATATATGGAATTGTGTATGCAAAGCGCGAGGCTTGTCTAACGATCAACTAACCAAGCTAGGCATAACCACGGATGGCAGGGAAAGATTCCGCCGGGATATTTTGGAAATGTAATCTTCCACGCTACGCCCGTTGCCCTCTCTGG
Source organism: Salix exigua (assembly GCA_032356905.1). Classification (NCBI taxonomy): domain Eukaryota; kingdom Viridiplantae; phylum Streptophyta; class Magnoliopsida; order Malpighiales; family Salicaceae; genus Salix; species Salix exigua. Next base: position 18,142,442 of record CM063604.1, read on the forward strand.
TGGCCTGTTATCGGAGTCATTGCTACACGCGGCGGAGAGAATTCACAGAGATAAGGATATCCATTGATGTTCCAAATACTTTGCCTATTTTATTTATTTAAAAAAACTCCGGAATGGAATCAGTTGTTCTCTCTTATTGGCCAGTCACATAAATGTCATCATACATTTCTTTACTCCCAGAATTTATTTAGGACTCATTGTCTGTTCAAGCATGGTTCTTTAGTTGATCCACTTGCTGTTTTCTTCTTATGCTTTTTGAATTTCACTGTTTATCCATTATTTTCATGACTTCTGCAGATAGCTATAACAGGTAAAAGCTTCTGCAGAGCTTCTGCAATTGCAACTGAATTGATCTTCAGCGACATCCTTAAAATAGGGAGGGTGAATGTGATTGGAGATGTCATTCTATATCCTGGAAAGTTATGTGTCAGCCTCTCAACTGCACCTTTTGCTTCCCTGATGTTGGATACACACCAATATAGATCAGCTCACAACAAGATTTCCTCCCCACTGCTTCCTGTTCTGGTATGTGCTTCAATTCCAAACCAGCCATCTAAATATTCAAATAGTTGCACAATATCTTTCCTTGGTACTTTTTCTATGCTATAGAAACCAGTGATTCAAAATGCCTTTATTTTGTGTCTCTGTATGTGTGCAGGTCTGCTGGGCTCTCGGTTACAACTAGCAAATTAAGGTTGTTCCGAGTCATTGCAGACTCTGGAACAGGTTTAATAAAAGCTCATGCCTGGAGCCGAACAATACATGCATTGCCCTATTGTGCGAGAAACGGTAGGATGGATTAAAGGTGATATGCATAATCATTCGCATTGCCCTGTTTGCAGTTTGAGAATCAAAACTTGAGCGATGAGGCATCTCTACAAGCTAGATCACTATACACTCACTCCTGAACTATTCTACATTATTAGGGATTTCCTCTTTCCAATATACACGTCGGAGGAGGTTAAGAGTTACAAACTCTGCAATTGATTGCCTCACAAACAGGAGGTGGCAACAAAAAGCTGTAGCAGATGCCTTTAACAGCTGGCATTAAGGCTTCTAATCTTCATCTTTTTTCGTGGCATGCCAACGATTAAAGGGTCGGCGATAGTTGTCTGAAAAACAAACATGAAGCACATGCACCACGCTGCATCATCGTCTTCTCTTGTTTGACATCCAGATTCAAGCAACATCCATTGGTTGATCAACAGTCTTGTTTACGCCAATGGCTTCTGAGTCGATCCCACTGGAAGAGAGCAGCTCTCTCTGCATTAATAGAATAGTGTGTGTCAAAATACAAGTAAAATTGGACTGAATGGTTCATACTACACTGCTCTTGGAGAACTGCAACATATGGAGACAAAACAGGACTTGGGCATTTGCAAAAAATCAGTTGGTCGTCCATCTCAACAACTAGGCCCCAACTATGGCAAAGGAAGGAAAAAGAATGCATGGAGAGACCCGCTAACTGAACTTGGCCTGCATACCTCTGGCCAGTTATCTGTGCTAGCAATTTTCTTTCTTGGACATGCTTTATCTTGTATATTATTAAGTTACATTAGCTCCAACAGAGCTTAAAACAGGAAAGGCCCCAGAGCTTAAAACAGGGAAGGGCACCTTGCTATGTGATTTAAAAAGAGATCATTGCCTCCTCCAACACATTATATTGTTCACGTGGTAGATTGTTTCAGATTTTAGTGCATTACCCAACACCAATACATGGTATAATAAAACCCTGAGATGTTGAAAAAGTGGCAAACAATAAACTTAATCGCTTTTCTGAAATGGCACTCACATATTCCTCGAAACCAGGGCTGGTAAGATTGATTGCAAGGTTTCTCATCAACAATAGAACCTGCAGAAAAAGAAAAAAAAAAACAGAAAAAAAATAAATGAACTTTCGATTGTAAAATAGAGATGTAGTCCACAATAAACTTATAACAATAGAAAAACAAAATAGTAAGTTCAGCAACATACCGTTTCAACATCTATAGGGTCCATTTTCTTAAGTTGCTGCAAATGACCAGTAACATTTGGGTCAAAGACACTACCAATGAAGCCATATACCCGAGCAAAGTCAGGCAGCACTGCAAACAAGAGGGCAGTGTGAGTGCTTAAAAGTTTGTGCAAATGAAACTAATAACAACTAGCATGAAGAGAAAAACTCATCAAAGCTCTGTTGTCAAAAAAATAAGTTGAGAGTAAAGGGAAAATGAAAGGAGACCATATATGTAAAAATGCAAAAACTGTCTGTTATATGCAGAAAGGTCTAAATTCAAGGTGACTACTTAAACATTCTAATTGAATGATAGAAAACAAATTAGACTGCACCCATCTATATAGTCCTCTAATAGTTAAGATGCACTAATGCAATCTGCAGAAGGGAGCAACCCAACAGTGACAATCTGATAACTTTCAGTCATCAGTAAGGAGATATTACAACAACAAAATGACAGGCAATCCATCATGTGTCGCCGTATAGCTCTATGACTGATGGTTATGAAAACTTGAATGCATAGTAAAAATTCAGAACGCTGCAAGGAGATCATTTACCCTAAAGGACAAAATATCCTTATCAATGATTTCTGTGAATGAAAAGTATAAATGATTACGTAGAGCCAGCATATACAAACATGTCTGCAGTAGTTTATCAACATGCATGGTTGAGCATGCACACTTCAAGTTCAGAGGGCTTCCATATGTGAACACATATCTATATGGCTAAAGCTTTTGGCCTTTATCCACATGAACTTCATTTTAGCCTAACACCAGAATTGTGCATGAATGAAGTATTTACAGGTTCAAATATCAATAGCAGGATTAAAACAATAGTGCATAGATTAAAATGGTGAAGAAATGAAACCCTCACCTCTCATTGATTGGCCATGCTTCCCTTTCTCCGCTGTTTTCCCAACTGGCTTTGTTCTTGGAGTGCTCTCACTGCTACTGCAACAATTATTAGCCAATACTGCTCCTGCAAAACACAGGAACGTCAGATTAAATGTGACCAAAGAATTGAGTTTGACAGCAATGGTAGCAACTTGGACAAGTTTGATGTTACTAACCTTTTGTTTGGTTTGATAAGTTGACAGTCGGCACATTGTTTGTCCAAGAAGATGCAGCAGCAGCACTTACGATGGGGTTCATAGGTATTGAAGACGAATCACGCCTTAAAGCACCTTTAGATTCAAGGGGAGCAGAGGATGATTGAAATGATCCTGATGGTTGTGAAAGCACCACAGCTGCCAAGTACGGTGCATACGAGTCAGGGCAACATTATTTATGCTGTTTATGCATGGATCTTGAACGTGCTAAGAATAAATACTTCAAAATGCACTACCTACCATTTTTTGAAGCTTTTTGAGGATATGGATGGGCAGCCTTCCTTTTAGGCCTTGGTGGAGGCAAATGCTCACTCGTTCCACTCTTCTGAACCTTTAAAAAGTACTTCTGTGCATGACTTCGTATCTGCAAAATTTCCATTTCATTGTTTCTCATACATTTCCCTACTATCAGTTTCTAATGTTAAAACACACAAAGAACAGGACACAATTTCCATAACTCCAAAACAGACTGCTTAACAAGCCTCTGAATATTACAACAGCAGAATTCATTTAAATACAAATAAAATCCATGCTTTTCACACCAACCATGAAACTATGTAGCAGAACTCTTTAGCGACCAAAAAGAAAAAAATTATCAATTTTCACCACTAACAGATTTACAAGAATCTTCGGGAACCCCCTACAAAATTGAGTCCTTATTCAATTTTCAGTCCTCCAAGGCAACAAAATACTAACCTTTCAACGCCCCTTGTACAAATCAAGCATGTTATCCATTTTCATCACTCCAAGGCAACAAAAACTTATCTTCGAAAAGCCCTTTATACACAATACTTAAAAGATCACACATGCTTAACATGAAATTAACATCCTACAAATTCCCTTGCTCAAACATCCAACTCCAAATTATCAACCAAAACAGTAGAGAAAAGAAAGAAACCCTCCATTTCATCACTCGCGCTCGCACCCAACAATATAACCTCCATCAAATTCCAAGGTGCAATTAAATACATACATTTCATATATGATAATGGTCCAATACCTGAATAACAGTTTTTGAGCCAATAAAAGCTTCAATCTTTTTCCAATCTCGATCAAACCTACACACAAAGTCAATCCAAACAAACACAAAAACGTCTTAATTCACATCAAAATTCAAACTTTCTCAAAACATCACAACAAACCCTAATTGAACACAATTAAACAAACGGGATATCACTAAAAAACTAATTAAGAAGAAATTACAGCTGAAGAGCTTCAAGGAACTTGTCATGTTCTGGGTCAGTCCAACTTTCTCTGGATTTGGTAATCGTGTACGGTTTTCGGATTTTATTGTTCGGGTCCTCCGATGAAGAATTCGACGTCGTCGTCGTTGTTGTAGGGAACGTTGAGAGTCCAGGTACTGCAGCCATTCCGGTTGGATCCAGGTAGAATCCGTCAGCCGGGTTCGGGTTTTTTGATACCATTTTAGTGGAAGAAAAGGGTTTTTGGTTTTTGTGGGTTTTGGGTGCGGTTTTTAATCAACGGGTTTTGTAGCTAAAGATTGAGTAGTGGAGGAGAGAATTGGATGCTGTTGGGATATTGGTGATTATGGATGATTAACATATAAGAATATGCCACGTATATATTTAGAGCTGTTAAGAATATACTGATATTTTAAGGATAATAATATGTTATGTTGATGGGGTAACTTTAAAGTTCATAAAAATTTATAACTTCAATGCTTCTATTTTAACCTTATATATTATTTAATATTCTTTAACCATGCATTTTTGCTTTCAGGTGTAAAAAACTTATAATTAGTATAATAGATCTTGAATTCGAGTTAGAACGTGTATTTTTTAAAAAAATCATGAAATAATCAGAGTTTTATTTGTTTATTTAGATCTATAAATTGTATTTTTTAAAGGATAAAGTTTCCTGGTATTAAAAAAAAATAATGATAATGATAGGATATAATTAATTTCGTATGTCCATAACTAAAGTATTTTTATATACAAATGTCTACACAAAAACTTAATGAAAAATATCCAATCATGGACAAGTCAAATCATTAATAAATTGTAAGAAACAAAGTTCATAACTAAAGTTTCACTTAAATACAAAATAAGAAACTATTAATATTCAGTTTAAAAACAAACTAAATTTAAGTAAACAAAGAAGAAATTATTATATAAATATTTATAAATTTATATTTATCTAAATTCTATAATTGATATCAATTATGTCGTGGTTGATGTTCTATTTTTTAAAAAATAATAAATAATTTAACTAATTAATTAATTCTACAACAAGACGGGAAGAAAAGAATTGGATTTCTATCATGTTTTGAGGAAGAAACCATTATTTGTATTGTTACTAATTGTTTTATTTGTATTGCTTATTTAAAATGGGAAAATAATAAAAAGGCAAGCAGCTTACCATGGTCTATATAGCCACAGGATTAATACCCAAGCAGGAGCGGCTGCGGGGCGGTTCACATGACGTACAGCAAGAGATAGACATCACTTAGAACGACGACACGTGGGACGACCAGCGGCTCAGAAGTGAGATCGGCGGACCAGGAGCTAAGTGGACAACAATGAGACCATAGAATGGTTGTGCCTGATAAGAGAAGATATTTTAGTGTGGCCCCCATCCAAACTGCCCTGCCTCCTTTTCTTCGATATTTATTTTTTCCTCGTCCATGCCCTGTTCTTCACAATATAGTAATAGTAATAATAAAATAATGATGATGATTATATACAATTAAATAAATTGATAATTATGTATTTATATTAAATTAATTGAGTGGAAAAAATATCATGTAAGACTACACGTAATAGAGATATTATTATCTAGAAATATAAAAAAATATTTAAAAATACATATGATTTTTTTATAAATGAATAAGAAAAATATCTTTAAAAATAAGATATGTATGAAATAAAAAAAAAATTTAAAAACAAAATCATTCTCATACCTTTCGTTTTAGACAACAAGAAAGAAAAGAAAAACATACTTGGATTGAACTATTCATGAAACTTTTTTTATATATATAAAAAAAACCCTATTAACATAAAACGAAATGACTATTCCGATGGCTGAAATTGTTGACAACAATGAGTATATAAATAAAATGTGGTATTAAAATTAAAATTAAAATTTAAAAAACAAAAAGAAACGAGGTTAAAAGTAAAAGATATGGCGTGGGGGGGCATGGAGAGGCAAGTGGCCAGCAATGAGAGCATAAAAGGGCACTGATGAAAAGAAAAGAGAAGAGCAGCCCGGAGCGCGTGGCCCCATCAAGAGTGCCTGCCCGACCTCTCACCTCAAGTTGCCTTTTCTTCAGATATTTTTAATATCCTCGATCATGATAAGAGATTGGACAGGCCATGCCAGCAATGACAAGATATTTCACTCCAGATACTTCGAGTGCAGATTTAACTTTATTTATTTATGTTTTCAAATACTTCGAGTGTGCCTTTCACTTCTCAGTCACCGAACAAATCAATCCGGCGCAGGGTGCCGGTCGAAATAACTCTGTACGACTCGGACGCTTTCATTTTAAACTTGCACTGGCTCGGTGGATCACTGAAAGATCTGATTTGAAATTAGGGACAAGAGGCAAAGATTGAAAGTAAAAATGGGGTGTGCAACTATGAGTGATTCAAGAGCTCAGACGAGTTTCTAAGGTTTATGAAATGATGAAATAATGACAGTGGACTTGAGATTTATGTAGTAGATTTTGATTTTGAGTTAAAATATATTTTTTTTATAAAAATTTGAACAATCATAATTTTATTTCATCAACTAATAAAATATATTTTTCAACAAATAAAGTTTACGCACATTAAGAAAAATCTAAATCTAAGAGAATCTAGGAAATGGTAGAGTAGAGGATGTGCTCCCTCGAAGAATGTAATGAAAACAGGACAAGAGGGAGAAGGCCTGTGTTTTGAAAAGAGAAGAAACTATTGCACGTGGGCTTGCTCAAAGTTTGGAGAGGATTGGAGTTATTTCAATTTGGACTAGACTTCAAAGGTTACATTACGAGTGACTTTTCCATACTCTAAGTCATTAAAAAATAAATATTGGATTATTAATTCAATTTTAGGCTTATATGAGAATAATTATGTGTTTCTGGATTGTCAAATAAGATGAAACTTAATTAAAAATGATCTGCTGAGTATTTTTAGGCAATTGGGTTTTGATGTATCTAATACGGCGTTGATCTTTAATGTGTAGAGATTACGGGGTTATTTCTATTTTAGTAATGGGCTAAGATAGGAATATCAAAGGGTGGGAATGTCAAAAGGCATGAATATCAAAAGGCACTTGGTTGTCTATATATGTGGTCATGGTTCCCAGATTACACGTGCTACTTTATTCTCATACTGACATCCCATTATCAGAGAGAAAACTAAGGCTAAGGTACAGAGAACAAAAAGTCTCACAAAGGAGTATGTGTTAATTTGAAAGGTCATCCGTACAACTCTAGATAGCGACTTCTGGATATGGATTCAGGTACGCTTCCGTTTTATCGTTTATGCATTCTCGATAATTCGACATGAATAATAAAGTTTCTATATATTATGAAATGCTAGATCTAACAATAAAAACTATAAAAGAAATAATATAGTAAAAAAATAAAAACAAGTGTAATGTAAGAGGAATTATGATTCTTGTAACCCTTGAGAAAATTAAGAGAGAGAAAATAGGAAAATATTGGGTAGATATTTGTTACTCGAGGAACCAATATATTTATAAATATTAATTATTTATCTTTAAAAATAAAAAAATAATATGATGACCGATATTTTTCGGTACCTAATATTATTAATTAATGATTATCGGTGCAAAGAAAAAGTCATTAGTCAAGAAAAAAGTATTTGGACTACATAAGAAGTGGTTTTGTTTGCATAACAAATATAATTTATCAACTAAAAAATATTGGTTGCAATATGCAAATAATTTACAAAAAAAAAATACATCAATTAATAAAATATATATGTATAAAAACATTATGCAATTAAGATGGGCTTGCACGAGACTCGTTCGGCCGAACCTAAATAGCTCGTGATTCTATTTGGGTCAGGGCCCAAACAGCGAGAGAATAAACAAAAGGTTGCGGCCCAAAGGTCGACAAATTAATTTTTAAAATTTTAATAATAATAAAAAAAAACCCACCACTGGGTTTCTCGGAAAGAACGATGAGATTGGCATCTTACCGAACTGCTGTTGCCTTCAAGAAGATCATGATAGTTACACTTGTATTCCTTCTGAACTAACAATCCTTTTGACTTGATCTTGAACGGACGACTCTTCTGTTCGTGTCTGAGCAAGCTTCCTCGAGGGCTCCCCCCCTCCTTGTTGACTGGACGACAAGTCACTGTTATTTTTAATTTCGTTCTGAAAATTCGTTAAATCAGAACATAAAATAATTGGGACCGGCCATTTATCGAATTAAAATCCAATTATTTGCTTTAATGCTTTGCTGCTGGGGAAGTTTCTCTACATTTATTTCGTTGACTGGAAAGAGGAAGGCGAAGACTTGGAGTCTACTTGCTTGATCTTCCATTTACTTGGCCCATCAAAACTCTTCTGGACCAGAGACTTCTTCCACGAAAGAACATACGAATGATTCATACAATGTATCCATAGTTTTTTCCTATTTTTTATATCAATTAATTTCTAAATTTTGATCTTTTCATCTTCCAATTTCTTAATACATTAGATTTGATCTCTATTAATTTGTTTTTGTTTTCTTAAGATAATTATTATTGTTTTTTTTTCAATTTCACCACTATATATATATTTGATGTTCATTTTTTTATTGTTATTTTTTCTAGTTTGGGCAAGTCTTTTAATTTGATTTCAAAAAAAAAATTATTATTCAATATTAAATTAGTTGAGAATTAACTCGTTAATTGAACTTGAGTCTGTAATTTCATGGGTTATGAATTTGAAATATTAACCTCGATTTAAAAGATTTGTTACATAAGTTATTGTGGATCAAAATAATAAATTTACTATTTTGTCCTCTAAATTCTCACACTTGTTGTCCTTCAATTATTGTGGACTACCTATTTTTTTAATTGATCAAGGTTATTGTTGTTGTTTTACTTCTTTTTTTTTTTTTTACTTAGTTGAATCACTAGATTATCTTTAAAAGCAAAACAATACTTAACTCGGGTCTTTGGGTTTTTTTTATAAAAATAAAATTATATTCTTAAAGCTTGAGGGGCTTATTCATAGTCTTAGGGACAATTTGGTGTTTTTATTTAATATCAATAATAATTAATTTTTTTATTTTATCTTTCAATATTGAACAAGTTGAGAAATATATCTTATTAGTTTTTTTTATTTGTATAGAATTATCACAATCTCAACACAAATATCTATTTTAGGGTTGATGCTTGAAATTGTGATTTTTTTATCATATAATTAAATTTTAAAAACTAATATATTAAACTTAATTAAGTCCATGAACTAGGTCACGAGATGAGCAGAAGACATATAATATATATTGTTATTTTAATGTTTTAAAAACAATTTTTATCTTTAAGATTTTTTATAAACAAAGTCCAGTCTTACTTGTCATCAAGGTAATTTTCAGACCATGAAATAAAAAATTCACATCGGATAAGCTCTTATGCGATTTAACTTCTTACAACTTTTTAGTATAGTTAAATCACTAAAATATACTTAAAAGAGAAACAACATTAATCTTTTTTTTTTCACTCTTCAACGCAAGATTTTTTTATTGCCTTTTAAGAAAATAACCTTTAAAGCTTGACTTCATGAGCTTATTTGTCATCTCATAAAGGGTTTTTTCCCATCATAATCATTTGGTATTACGAGTGACTTCAGGAGCTTGTTTGCAATCTCATATAGGTTTTTTTTCCATCACAATCATTTTATTTTTCAATTAATATTAATAATAATTAAAAAATATTTTCTTACCTTCCATTTTACTCTTTAATGTTGGATTGATTGAGAAATAGACTTCACATGTGATATTTTTCCTACTTTTTATAAGGTTATTACGGTCACAAATAAAAATTTATTTTAGGGTTGAAGATCAAAATTGATATGATCTATTTTGTTATCATATAATTAAGTAAAAATAAAAAAGTTATTAACACTATTTGAGTTCATGAACCGAGTTGCAAGGTAACCAGGGTCATCTAATATGCTGTCATTTCAGAAAAAACAAATCCATTTTGATGTTTTTTACACATAAAAACCATGATTTTACCAATCATATTTAATTAATTTTGGATTGGTCTTCATAATTCATTTTGGTTTACTCCACATGAGATTATCATAGTCTCAAACTAACATTTGGGAATTTGGTTGTTACTCAATTCTTTGAGTTATCTATTTTTGCTATCATATCATTAAGTGATAAATAAGTTTTTTTTTTTAAATTTTAAACCTAGTAAAGTTCATGATCTAAAACATGAGTTTGATGAGTTAAATTGTAAAGTCTGAGGTGATATAATATATTGTTATCTTAATATTAATATCTTTAATATTTTCTAAAGCTAAACCATTCTTTTTATTAGATATATGTATTAAGTTAAACCGTGTTTTTGAAAAAAAATTAAATTTGTTTTTGCTTTAAATTTTTTTGTTTAGTGCTTTTGGATGATTTTAATGTATTTATATTAAAAATAAATTTTAAAAAATATAATAAAATATATTATTTTAAGTAAAATATATTAATAGTAAAGAGATAAAGCAATGACCGGAAGCGAAGTCGTTTTCAGTATCGGAAACACCGACGAGGTTTCCTTTTCTAGCCAATCAATTTTACGTGTGTTCATTGACCAAAGACTTCTGGCCCTGACCACAGTTTTCTTTCCTTCCCTATAAAATCTCTGCCAATGCCTCTTGATCAACTCATCAAGTCTGCAACATCTACCTCCTCCTGTCTGAGTTCTCGAGCTCGAGCTCTCCTTAGTTGCTGTCTTTCATCTTCAATTTTCCCTGATCAGATCCCTCGAAGCTATAAAAATGATGGTGAGAATCAACTCTCCCTCTGTATTCCCTGCTAGTGCCTGGCTATTAGATTAAGATGCATGCGCGCATGAAAGGAGGAGTCAAATTTTCTTTAATTTATTGCTTGTTTCCCCCCATCTAGTTTCTTGGTCATATAAGAGAATTTACATGAACTTGTTTTGCTGCAGAAAGCTGTGTTGAAACTGGATTTACACGACGATAAAGCCAAGACAAAGGCTATGCGGAGAGTCACTGGTCTTCCAGGTACTGATTTTTTCACGATCATTAAATTAAAAACCTGGAATATTATAAATAATTGAAGTGTTTATGATTTTGTTTCTGTAAACTAAGTGTTTTGGGATGAAAATTTGCAGGGGTGGATTCTATATCCATGGACATGAAGGACAAGAAGCTGACAGTGGTTGGGGACATCGATGCAGTTGTCATAGTGGCCAAGTTGAGAAAGCTGTGCCACACAGACATCATTTCAGTAGGGCCGGCAAAGGAGCCGGAGAAGAAGAAAGAAGAGCCGAAGAAGCCAGAAGCTGACAAGAAAGATAAGGATCCGGTGGTTGAGTGGGTGAAGGCATATCAGGCCTCTTATCCTTATTTCACCACGCATTATCACGTTAGAAGTGTCGAGGAGGATCCTAATGCTTGCGTCATTTCTTAGTCAGAGCTTCAAACAAATGAATTCTGGAAACCCAGTTCTCAGTTTCCTCGAGCTTTTATGTATGATTTTTTATTTTTAAATATAAATATAAATATATATGGTATGCTTGCAAGAGTACGTTCAAGTCCAAGAAAACAAACCTGCCATGGACGGATCTCCAATCAGTCCCTGGAATCTGAAGCAGAAGAAAACACATGAGTAAACCATTTACCTTGACTATTAAATATCGCACCAGAGTCACTGAGGCTTTGTTTGGCAATTCACCCAGGCAACCATTCGGCTGGCAGCTTGACTACTGTTTCTATATTCGGACCACTGCACGGATCCAAATTAAAATACATTAATTATACTGTAAAATAATCAAAATCATTCATTCGATGTCTAAATTATTAAATCTCCAGCACAAGGCGAGGAACCGAGTCAAAAGAATCAAATCAGCTTCTTTAACAACGTTATTTTTACCTACTTGTACTTCTATGATGGCCACGATATCACCGGTGGTCTAAAGCCCGCCCACCACAGGAATATTCTTGGTCTTTTCTTACTAGAGAGCCTCCGCCAAGTAAGAGCAAAATACTTGTATGTCTATTTGGATAATGTTGTGGTTGTTTTTAAAAATATTTTTTATTTAAAAATATATTAAAATAATATTTTTTATTTTAAATAAAATTATTTTTGATATCTGAAAATAATTTAAAAATATTAAAAAATAATTTCAATTTAGCATGAAAACACAATAAACAAAGAGGTTTGACATTTAATTTAGCATGCATGAGAGCGAAAAGGGGGAAACAAAATTCAATCAATCATCATCACGTCTCCGACCATAGTTGCCCTAGACAAGCCGTACCATGAAGAAGATTACATAGTGGAGAATCATTCTAGACGCCCGATGCATATTTTTCAACGTCACACGACACTGCACGCATCATCCGAAATATGAATGAGTTTGGAAATTGACGGCGCGTCTGAAGACGTGCCCACAATACCACAACATAAAATATAATTAAAAATGATAAATTACCAATACACTCCTAAAACTAACTCTTGAATTTTATCTTATATAGGGGTACAAATGTATCAACATATATATTTTTTTAAAAATATGCAATTTTCTTAATACCCCAACAATAATTGTTATGTTTTGTCTTATATGGGGGTATATGTGTATTTATAAATCTTAAAAGAAATGTGGAATATCTTTAATACCCTATGTGGTAACTGTTGATTTTTGTCCTATATGAGGATATTATGCTTATTTTACTGTGCACAGAAATGTAAAAAATCAAAAAATACCCCTGGACCCAAGGCTAAAGTCATTGTATATTGAGGGGTAAAATAATACTTTCACTTTTACAATCCATAGTAATTTTTGCATAGTGCTTACATTATTTTTATATATAGTTGAATCACTAGAATATCTTTAAAAGCAAAACAATACATAACTTGGGTCTTGGTTTTTTTTTTAATCATTCTTAAAGCTTGAGGGGCTTCTTCGTAATCTTAGGGACAATTTGATCTTCTTTTTTTTATTTTATCTTTCAATTGTGAATAAGTTGAGAAATATATCTTATTAGTGACTTTTTTTTATTTGTATAGTATTATCACAATCTCAAACAAATACTTATTTAGGGTTAATGCTTCAAATTGTGAGGTTTTTTTTATCATATAATTAAATTCAAAAATAAATTTATTAAAGTCAATTAAGTCTATGAACCTGATCACGAGATGACTAAGGGGCATCTAATATATTGTTATTTTAATATTTTAAAAAATAATTTTCATCTTGAATATTTTTTTTATAAAAAAGTCAAGTATTACTTGTTATCAAGGTTATCTATAGACCCATGAAATCAAATAATTCACATTGGATCAGCTGTGATGCGATTTAACTTCTCACAACTTGTTTTGCATAATTAAATCACTAATACACTTGAAAGCAAAACAACACTTACCTTAGTTTTTTTTTTCCCACTTTTCAAAGCAAGATGTCTGTTTTTATTGCCTTTAAAATAAAAACATTTGAAGCTTGACTTAAAAACCTTTGAATCTTGACTTCAAGAGCTTATTTGTAATCTTATATAGGGTTTTTTTTTCCTCATCATAATAATTTGGTCTTAGGAACAATTTGATCTTTCAATTAATATTAATAGTAATTAAAAATTCTATTTTTTTTCTTCCATTTCATTCTTTAATGTTGGATTGATTGAGAAATAGACTTCATAAGTGATTTTCCCCCTACTTTTTATAGGATTATTACGGTCACAAATAAACATTTATTTTAGGATCGATGATCAAAATTGATAACATCTATTTTGCTATCATATAAATTAAAACTAATGGAGTCCATGAACCGAGTTGTAGGGTAACCAAGGTCATGTAACATGCTTTCATTTCAAAAAAGAAATTCATTTTGATGTTTTTTACACATACAAACCGTGATTTTACCAATTATATTTAATTAATTTTGGATTGGTTTTCATAATTCATTTTGGTTTACTCCACATCAAAGTATCATAGTCTCAAACTAACATTTTGATATTTGATTGATACTCAATTCTTTTGAGTATCTATTTTTACTATCATATCATTAAATGAGAAATAGTTTTTAAGAAAGTTTTTAAATATAGTAGAGTTCATGATCTAAGTTGTGAGTTTAACCGTTAAACTATAAAGTTTGAGTTAATAAACTGGAATTTTTAAAATAGTGGAAGTGAAGCGGGAAAATCACTAAACTAAAGTATGAGTAGGGTTGTTTTCCAATTTTTTTTTTTTTTTAAAAAATCAAATTAAGTTTTGACTAAACTGAGTGTTGATTGGCCTGGTTGTTCAGGCTACACCAAGTCAACTCTCATCCAATTTAATTTGAAAACTTACCTAAATTAGAAATCAGATCGATAAGTCATCATTATACCATCATTATTCACAAAGATTCTACTCGACAGTCGATTCTACTCTCTTTGAAGTAAGGGTGTGTTCGGGAGCGAAAGACTAGAATGATTGTGTTTTTGAAAAATTTTGAGTTTTTTTTTTCGCTTTAATTTTGTGGTTTTGGATTATTTTAATATATTTATATTAAAAATAAATTTAAAAAAACAAAAAATATTATTTTTAAGTAAAATATATATTTTAAAAACAGACTCTAAGAGCATCTCCAATGGGAGTAAATATTTTGGAGAGCCAAATCTTTAAAATAAATGTTTTAATAGTGTATATATGATTTTTTTTATTGATATGTGTTCCAATAGTAAAAACTATTTTGGATAACTATTTATTTTTATATTATTTTAAATATAATATAATTATTTTGTATGTAATTTAATTATACAATTAATAAGAATAAATTATATAATTTTTAAAAATTAATATTTTTACTTTGACCTCTTTATACTTATCGGTTGGAGATACTCTGACACTAAAAACAGGCTAGGTAGAAATAGCTCTGCGATCTTGACTGATTCTTAAGTAACAGTGAAGAAATAAAATAAATTGACTTCGAAAGTGTGCGATGACCGGAAGCGAAGGCATTTTCATCACTGGAAACACCGACGAGGTTTCCTTTTCTGGCCATTCAATTTTGCGCGTGTTCATTGACCATAGACTTCTGGCCCTGACGTGTGTGGTCGCCATAGTTATCTTTCCTTCGCTATAAAATCTCTGCCAATGCCTCATGATCAACTCATCAAGTCTGCAATATCTACCTCCTCCTGTCTGAGTTCTCGAGCTCGAGCTCTCTTTAGTTGCTGTCTTTCATCTTCAATTTTCTCTGATCAGATCCCTCAAAGCTATAAAAATGATGGTGAGAATCAACTCTCCCTCTGTATTCCCTGCCAGGTGCCTGGCTATTAGATTAAGATGCATGCTCGCATGAAAGGAGGAGTCAAGTTTTCTTTAATTTATTGCTTGTTTCCCCTCATCTAGTTTCTTGATCATATAAGAGAATTTACATGAACTTGTTTTGCTGCAGAAAGCTGTGTTGAAACTGGATTTACACGACGATAAAGCCAAGAAAAAGGCTATGCAGAGAGTCACTGGTCTTCCAGGTACTGATTTTTTCAGGATCATTAAATTAAAAACCAATATTAATTAATTATAATTGAAGAGTTTGTGATTTTGTTTCTGTGAACTAAGTGTTGTGGGATGAAAATTTGCAGGGGTGGATTCTATATCCATGGACATGAAGGACAAGAAGCTGACAGTGGTTGGGAACATCGATGCAGTTGTCATAGTGGCCAAGTTGAGAAAGCTGTGCCACACAGACATCATTTCAGTAGGGCCGGCAAAGGAGCCGGAGAAGAAGAAAGAAGAGCCGAAGAAGCCAGAAGCTGACAAGAAAGATAAGGATCCGGTAGTGGCTGAGTGGGTGAAGGCATATCAGGCCTCTTATCCTTATTTGACCACGCATTATCACGTTAGAAGTGTCGAGGAGGATCCTAATGCATGCGTCATTTCTTAGTCAGAGCTCCAAACAAATCAATTCTGGAAACCCAGTTCTCAGTTTCATCGAGCTTTTATGTATGATTTTTTATTTTTAAATATAAATATATATGGTATGCTTGCAAGAGTACGTTCAAGTCCAAGAAAACACAGCCTCCAGAACTGACAAAGAAAACAAACCTGCCATGGACGGATATCTTGGAATCTCTAACCAGCAAGGAAACCATTTACCTTGACTATTAATTCAGCCAGGCAACCATGCGGCTGGCAGCAAGATAAAAACATTATGGGATGAATTAAAAAGGAGCACTCCAGCCTTTCAGTGCACGTGTGGTGGAATGAAACAACTATCAAACAGTGAAGAAAAGATGAAATTTGGTCAGATTAAATGAAAGTTATTCAGCCATTAGAGGGCAAATCATGCTTATACAACCTTTACCAACTGTTAAGAAAGCATACTCACTCTTGTGTGAGGACGAAAAGCAAAGAGAACTGGTTGAGCACAACTGATTTCATAGCAAGAATATAAAATTCTTATCATTATCACTGTATACCTAAGAGATTGGTTTGATGTTTTATATTTTAAGAAGGCCATCAATGAGACCAGAGATTGGACAGGCCAGCAATGAGAAGATATTTCATACAAGATACCCTCCCTTCGAGTCGCCTTTTTCTTTTGATAATTTGCTTTTCAAACCCATTGAAATGATTTTTTAACACACTTACTTTTTCTTGATTAACGAGAGAGAAAAATATTTTTATTTTTGTTTCAATATGTATAAATAATTCGAGTGCTTTCACTTCTCACAAAACAAATGAATCAGACGTTAGGTACCAGCCGAAATTAAAATAACAATAAGCAGCGTCCCACATTTATCGTACATGATTGCACTCGTGCATGCATACATCGTGCAATCGGATTCGCATGTATTTTTTTCTTTTTTTTAGTTTCTTTTTTTCTGATTTGTTTTTTCATGAATTTTTTTATTAAAGTTTTTTTTTTATATATAATTTATTTATATAAAATTGAAATTATTTTTTTTTCTTTTTTTTCTGATTCTTTTTTTTTCTTTTTTTCTGATTTGTTTTTTCATGAATTGTTTTTATGATTAAAGTTTTTTTTTTTTTGCTTGCCAAATCTATATAATTCCATCAACGTAGAGAGAGGAAATATTCAAGGTAGTTAAATGCCCGCACTACATTGCGAGCGTAGTGTGGATAGAAAAAATAATTTTTACCACTATTGAAATTAAAATATAAAATTTAAAAATATAAAATTTGATATAATAAAAAAGATCAACATACTCTATTATAACAACAATAACATCGGAGTTGATTCGCACAATTGATCATCGCGTTTGGTTGAAAAGTCGATGGCGCTGAAGCTACCGTGTGTTGGATTATGATCGAACGCCTCTAAGTCGAATCCGGCTAGATGCGACGCGTGCGCCCGCCGTCCGATTGCACAATTTTTTTCTTTCTTTCTAGAGTGAGCAAAATTAGACCGAATAAAATCAGCAAAGAAAGACAACAAAAAAATTAGAAGTAGATGCATGTAAAAAGAGGAAGATATACAAACAAATGCAAAAAAATTATTAGGATTTTCTGGTGTAAAATTGAAATATAATATCTATATATGCAAAATTTAATACCACCCTATATATGCAAGTCCCACACAATATAGGGTGGGGTTGTTTGTTGATAACACAATCAATTTGGTACCAAAGTTCTGATTGTTTCAATTGTGTCCTCTGATTGCAATTGCCAATAAATGCAAGTTGCATTTCAGCCCTTTGACTTTTAATTAATTAATTTACGCCCTTGATATATTCAATTCAGCCCTTATAATTTTTTTTTTATCCCTACTTTGTTAATGTATATATAAGTGTATTTGTTTTTTATCCCTACTTCAATAATAATAATAATAATAGTAATAATTTAATTATTTTTAATTCTTACTCTTTTATTATTTTTTTCCCTCCCAATAATTTGATAAAATTTTGTTTGCCAATAATACCCATGGGAAATTTTTTTTATCTTTTATTAAAATTTCGAAAATATTTTTAATCTTATATTTGAAAATATATAATTTATACATACGTTACAAACTCAAATCAAAATTTTAAACATATTATCTCTTAATCTATAATTTTTATTTGTTTCTATCATATAAATTAATCGTTGTAGATTTAATTGTATTAAATTATATATAAAAACTACCACTGCAACGCAGCGGCAATTATCTAATAACTCTATACGAGTTGGACGCATTCATCTTAAAAAATCTCGATTATTAAAAGCTGTCATCCATTTTTTTCAGTTTTGCGAATTCATATTTTCATCATCTAAATTACCCTTTTTAAGAAAAAAAGAATAAATAAATTATATTACGAGTGACTTTTCCATACCCAATTCATTTAAAACTATAAGAGAAATAATATAGTAAAAAAATAAAACAAGTGTAATGTAAGAGGAATTGGGAGTCTTGTAATGTGGGACAAAGTCTTGTAACCTTTGAGAAAATTAAGAGGAAAAAAAATAGAGAAATGTTGTGTAGATATTTGTTACTCGTGGAACCAATATATTTATAAATTTTAGTCATGACAACTAACTCTAAAATAAAAATATAATTTACCAACTAAAAAATATAATGCTTGCATAAAAATTAGTAGTTGCAAACAATTTACCAAAAAATAAATCAATTAATAAAAAATATATATATATATATATATATATATATATATATATATATATATATATATATATATATATATTAACTAACTATCTAAATGGCGTTGATTTACTGTGGATGTTCTGTACATGTAGACACAATGGCACTGCAGATTGCGCCAGTGTCAAGACAATTTTAACCTTAATGAAAGCCTTCTGCATAGTATTTTCCACCGGGTTATATTTGCCATTTGCTGCCTTTCTTTTATTTCCTACCTTCATTTCTTATTTCGACATAGAGGGGCGATCTGGTCGATCTGCCTTGCATTTCTTATTTCCTGACGAGTTGATTTCGGGTCGATCTGGGTTCACAAGCCGTTGCTTCGTCGTCCGGGTTACTTTTGCCATTTGCTGCCTTTCTTTTATTTCCTACCTTCATTTCTTATTTCGACATAGAGGGGCGATCTGGTCGATCTGCCTTGCATTTCTTATTTCCTGACGAGTTGATTTCGGGTCGATCTGGGTTCACACGTCGTTGCTTCGTTGTCTGGGTTCATAAAGCGGCTTGATGAGGTAAGAATCTAACTATTTTCTATCGGTCATTGTTGAGTTCTTTGTGGGTTCTCTCATTGTGTAAATGGGTTCCTTTTTTGTGTGTTTTTCTTGCATTTTCTATGTCGATTTACACTTCAACTGGAATGGGTTTTCGGTTATTGCATTTATTGGAGTGCAATTGCTTTGGTTTTTTCATTATTGATTTGTTGGATTCTGGGTATGTTGCTGGGTTGAGTTTGGGTTGATTGGGTTTTGTACATTGTATGTGTTGGGTTATGGGTTATTTGCTTAATTGGTTTATGGTTTGATTAGATCTTTCATTTGGCTCATGGTTACGGTTCGATTGGGTTTTGCTCTCGGTTATTGTTCGGTTGATTGGGTTACGGTTCGGTTCGATGGTTTGTTGTTTACGTTAATTCAAGTTTGTATGTATTATTGTCTTTTGCTTTCACTTTCTGTTTTTGGTTCCTTTTGGTTAGTTCGTTTGGTTTCTCTGTTTCGGTTTAGTTTGTTATCTTTAATTGATTACTTTGTTGATTTGTCATTTTGCATTTAATGCTTCTCTGTGTACATTTGACAAGATTATATGATATTGTTTTAACTTTTTTTATATGAGGCGGTGCAACAGATTTTTACGAGAGAATTCTACAAGCTTCTTTTCTCAGTTTTGTTCTATATATATTACATTGTTTCTTTACCTTTGTATTTCCCTTTCATCTGCAAACAAAAACTAAACTTTTATTGTCTGGTTTTTTCTCTTCTTCCTTGCTTTTCTTTTCAATTTTCCCCTGCTGATTTCAAGTTCACGCAACACTCTTGCTATTGCTCCTGCAATTATTAAGGTTAGTTGTTTGTAGTTTTAGCTATTTGTTTGCTGATTTGTTTTGTGTTTTGTTGTGATTTTAGCTATTTGTATGAGGTTAATATCGTAGTGATTTTAGTTATATGTTGTGGATGTGTTTTGTTTATGAAGTTAATAACATGGTGATTTTAGTTATATGTTATTGATGTGATTTGTTTAGTTAGTTGAAAATATTGATTGTTTGGATCTATGGTGGCAGGTCTTTTCTCTTTGGTATGTTTATTGTTTTATGCATAATAACTCTATAACTTGATTTATCGAAGATAGGCTGATATTTCAAAGCTTATATGTTGCATTTTGAGTTGGGTTCTATGTGGTGATTTTAGTGTTTGGTTGATCTGATTTGTTTTGTTACTTACTTTGGGTTTTGGCTTGGAGAATTTGGGAGGAATTTTACTTTGGGTTTTAGCTTTATATATCATTAATACGAAATATGTGTATGATTTTTTATGGTGTATTTTTTTAGAATGCTTATGTTGTTAGCTTTCTTGAATCAATTTCATCATGATTGAATAAATACATGGTTTTTCAGTTTTTCCAGTTTCAGCTTTTGATGATGCTTATTTTAGATTGGTTATCTTTTGATATACCATTATTTATACAATTTTCTGTTTTGTGTCCCTTCTATTTATTCTGCAGACTGTTTTGATATGTACAATGATAGAATTCTTGAAGATTCATGTTATGTGTCTTTTGGATTTTGAGGAATTAATAAATTCTAGCTAAAACAGGATAGGTGTGCTTAAATCTGGCATTCCCCTGTCATGAAAAGTGAATATTATGTTGTTTTCATTTGTTCATCATCAATCGGCTTCAATCCAATAAATTTCTTAACACCTGCAGATTCTGGAAGCCTAAATACATAGTTTAGAATTGTATCCAAGAAAAGATAGAGAAAAAAATAGATCTTTATCATTTCAGCTGCTTCATTTTAAGAGGAAAGTTAGGCATCAAAACATTATAATTTATGTTTATAAGATTTTGAAATTGAAGTTCTTATTTGCATATATATTATCCATCTAATATGTCTATCATTATTGTTCATTCTTCAAACTTTTAGCCTTGGTTATATGTTGTGTATGTTTTGGAGTCGAATAGATTCTTCAAACCAGGGAAAAAACATGCAATCATAATTATAAGTTCAAACACAAATGACAATTGTAAAGCTCGGTCCCAAAGAGAGGTGTATTTGGGTTCAACAAAATCTGCCTAAAGAGTTTGTATTTGGGTTGAAAAAATATTATGAATTATTCTTTATAACTGATTTATTCTTTTGATTATTGCATGATTTATGCAGTTTATTTAGTATAATGAAACCTTCATTTGATTTTGTATCATTGATGAAGAAGAGATGAGGAATAAGAGAAAATATCCATGTCAAGCAAACTTTGTTTCTTCCTCGGTTGAATGTTTTGAAGCCTGTTATCAAAGTGTTATTTATTAAGCATGCTATTTCGTTTTTGCCCACTGTTTCTCATTGCTTTTGTCCAGTATTTTGGAATCAATTGTTATTTCGGCTTCTTTTGTTTTGCCCAGTCTATATAAACACTAGCCCATACCGAACCCATTAATTTTACAAAATATATATTTTGTAATGCAGAATTGAAAGATGATGCATAGATAATTAACTTAAGAAAAAAAAAGGATTTCTCTTGGTTCCACTACTGAATTTGCATGATACATGATACAAATGTGTGTCTGCCTGTCTCTGTGAATGCGTCGGTTGCGCTATCAAAGGAATAACAAATATTCATATGTGTATTGTGGACTGTAGCGAGGGTTCAGTTACTTGGTTATCAAGTAGATGGATAAATTATCAAAAGACGGAAGAATGAATGGTGAAAAGTTAAGAGAATTTTGTTATCCTTCTATAGAGATGGTGTTTGCATCGTGACTAATTAATAAATCAGCAGGGGAAAACTGAAACCCATGTAATTTCCTGGAAAATTTCACCTTTTGATCTAATCTTCACCTATTAAAAGTACTCGCTTTCCCTCCCACTATCTGAACTCTGAAGCCAATCCCTTCTCTTCTTCTGTTCTCTCCACTATTTCTTACACCATAATATTTATACTAGAGCTTCTTCATTCCTTTCCTGTCTTGGAAACCCAGTTGCCTTTAAATCTTAATATTTTTTTCTAAAATAATTTTGTCAACCCAGTTTCACAAAAAACATAATAAAAAACATAATTTTCATTTTTTCAAAATTAAGTCAAAGAAATTAAAGGCACAAGAACAATCATTCAAAAAAATTTCACACTTATAGCTCAATGAAAATCACTTTTGCCAAGCCAAGCAAACTTCATTTTTAAATGAAAAGAATAAAAAAATGCCAAAACATATGATAAATTTCTTTGTTCTAAATTTCAACTTGACCAGAGATTTACAAATTTTATCGATTAAATATCTAAACAAAACTACATAATAAAATCAAAGAACAATACTAAGTTATGATAGCCATATGATAAATACTTTAATCAACTAAAATTCATTTTTCCCTGGTTATTTATTTGATAAAATATTAAAATGTCATATACAAATTACAAATTATATCAATCAAAAAATAGAAGGGTACTTTCGTAAGAAATTAAAAGCGCAAGAACCACAAGAACAATTAACCAAAAACAATTCACACTTTTAATTCAAAATTACCTCAATGAAAATCATTTTTGCAAAGTCAAGCAAACTTCATCTTTAGATTAAAAAAAAAGAGCAAACAAATATCAAAAAACATGATGAATGTCAAAGAAATGTCTTACATTTGTCATAAATTTCAACTTAACCAAAGACTTGCCAATTTCATTGATTGGATATCTAAACAAAACTACATGATAAAGTCAAAGAACAATACTCAATTATAATGGTTATATGATAACTTCAATCAACTAAAATTAATTTTTTCTTGGTTATTTATCCGATAGAATATTCAAGTTTTATATATAAGCTACAAATTATATCAATCAAAATATGGATGGGTACCTTGCATGGAGTGTTTGATTAAAAGTCCAATACTTAAGACAACAAAAAAATTTATAAACATTTTACACTCTTAATAGTAAAATGGGTTACATTAACAAGAATTTTTTTTTAAAAAAAAAAACATTTACTATGAAACCTAGAGTTTTGTTCTCCTGATACTGGAATAAACTTCATGAGATAAATTTAGAACTTTGTCAATACCATAGTATTACATCTCATAGAGCCAAAAATGCTCCATATGACAATGTATATATTTGAACTATATGAGAGAATAGGTGAAAGGCTTAAATGTTTCAAAAAAATATATGTTCATTTATTAATTACTTATTCCTTTACTACAAACAAGTTATAATTTTGGTTTTGATCATTAATGCATTCATATGGTTACATGTTTTAACATGTGTACTTAATTTTGATTTTGCCCATATGTACTGAAAGAAGTCATTTATTTGTTACAGCACTTTCCACTGCTACTGTCATTTTCATCTTTTCAAACGTTGCTACGCTCTTAATCAGGTATGTCTCTTAAATATCTTTTTCTCCTATTCTCTAATTTTCTATTTTTGTTCCTTTCATGCTAATTCAAAAGCTTATATTAATCTTTGTACATGAACATTATTTGTATTTTTAACCTCTCCATGACATTTGCATTTAATATTATTTTCCATTGAAAGGATTAATCATGACAAGCCGTCGACAACGTCATCAACCAATTCATGACATAGGATGTTACAATTATCCTCCAACTGTTTTAGATGATGATTTCTATGGTGTTACGGATGAAACCTCGGTTAACGTTCCTAGCTCTTTAAATCTTGAAGTTGCTCGCGACAACATTTCTGATCTTCGTTCACATATTGATTCTCAATTTAGAGATTTCTCCACCGTTGCCTCTTCATCTTCTATTCCAAGCTTACAATTAGAAGTTAATCAAACTCCATACATAAATATTACTGATCCTTCCTCTTCAAACAATTTATTACATCTAACATCCAACCATCACGTGGAAGCTGATCAAACTGTTGTTCCATCAATAATTGATGGCCACTATAATAGCCCTGGGCAATTTATTTACCAAAAAAAAAGAAAACGTGAGCTTCTTCAACATTATTCTCCTTTTGTTGTTACTTATTTTGTCATTTAATTCCTATGATTATTATTATATTTGTTTTTTTAGAAATTGTCAATTAATCTCAGGAACGTTGGTGGAGACCCTTGATTTCGGTGATAAATCATGGAAATGTAGTCACTGCAAAGCTCTTTTTTGGCATGCAGAACGTTTAGTTCGTTCTAGGAAAAACAAACCATCTTTTACGTCATGTTGTGCTAATGTAAAAATAAAATTACCTCTTGCACATAGCACACCTAAATTTTTAGATGATCTTCTAAATCTCGACAAAGGTTACGCAATCTACCAAATTTCGAAATAACATTCGTGCTTATAATTCGATGTTTGCTTTCACTTCAATGGGTGCACATATTGATAATACCGTTAATTCCCAACCAGGACCATATATATTTAAAATAAATGGACAATGTCATCATCTAATGGGATCATTGCTACCAATTGATGGTGAATCACCAAGATTTGCACAATTATACATCTATGATACAGATAATGAAATTTCTAATCGATTACACCCATTTAGTGCTGATAGTTGCCAATCATCTTTAGATGAAGATATTGTCAAAAAACTTATTATCATGCTTGATTCGTCTAATGAATTAGTCAAATTGTTCCGCCAAGTTAGACATAGACTTAATGGTGATGGATCACCAAATTTCAAACTTCGTTTGATTGGCAAAAGAGATGGTGAACCAACACAATATAATAACCCTACTTCTGATGATGTTTCTGGTTTAGTTGTTGGAGATATTGGAGAATCGCAAACTGATAGAGATATTATTATTGAAAGTTATTCTCAAAATCTCCATAGAATCTCAAATTACATCCAAAATTCATGTCTCTCCAATATCCGCTCTTATTTCCTTATGGTGAAGATGGCTATCATACTAATATTTTTTTCACAAATCAAGAGCATTATGCTCTTTCAAAACGACAAAAAGTCTCAATGAGAGGATACTATGCTTATATCATTCAAGAAAGATCTGGAGATGATAGTACTCTTACCAAAGGTGGTAGACTTTATCAACAATTTTTAGTTGATGCATTTATGAATGTTGAACAAGAACGTCTTGATTTTATTCGATCAAACCAAGCAAATCTTAGAATTGAATCGTATCAAGGTCTTCGTGAAGCTATTTTAAGAGGAGATGCTCATGGTTCAAGTGCTGGAAAAATCATTCTCCCATCTTCTTTAACTGGAAGCCCTCGGTACATGATAAACAATTATCATGATGCAATGGCTATATGTCGTTATTATGGAAATCCTGATCTTTTTATAACATTCACTTGCAACATCAATTGGCCTGAAATTCAAAGAGAAATAAAAAAACAAAGAAATTACAAAGCTGAAGACAAACCTGATATTATTGCAAGAGTGTTTCGATACAAACTTAATGATATGATTTCATTCATCAAATCAGGCAAACCCTTTGGAAAAACAATTGCTGGTATTTTTCTATGTTTAATCTATTCTTTCCTTAGGTATTCATTAGATGCAATTTTGAATTTTTTCCTCCCTCATTTTGTAGATGTATGTTCTATTGAATTTCAAAAAAGAGGCTTGCCCCATACTCATTTGTTGGTTTGGCTTGCTTCTGAGTACAAATTTCGGTCGCCTGAAGATGTTGATTCAGTCATTTCAGCTGAGTTACCAAACAAAATAGAAGATCCATATTGTTATGAAATTGTCTCCAAATTTATGCTTCATGGACCATGTGGAGTTGCCAACCCAAAAGCCCAATGTATGAAGGGAGATAAATGCTCTAAACATTTCTCCAAAAAATTTAAAGAATCAACAGTATTTAGTGAAGATGGATTTGTTTTCTACAAACGACGAAATATTCCAACATCATTTGTCCAAAAAAATGGCATTGGTCTCTCTAATAATTATATTGTCCCATATAACAGAGAACTTTTACTCCGTTATAATGCTCATGTTAATGTTGAAATTTGTTGTCAATCAATGCTCATTAAATATCTTTTCAAATATATTAACAAAGGGTCTGATAGATGTCGAGTTATTGTTCAAGGTGAAAAAGATGATGAGATCCAAGCATATCTTAATTGTAGATTTATATGTCCTTATGAAGCTGTATGGCGAATTTTGCAATTTCCTATCCATTTAAGAAACCCAGCAGTAGAGAGACTCCAAATACATTTGCCCCAACAACATTCTGTTGTTTTCTCTGGAAAACAAAAGCTATCTTCTGTTCTAAAAAAACCTGGTCTTAATAAAACAATGCTGACAGAATGGTTTGAAAAAAATAAAGAAGATGTTGAAGCAAAAGAATTGTATTACTCACAATTTCCGAATAAATATGTTTGGGATGTTAGACAAAAAGCATGGATCTATAGAACAAAAGGTTTTTCCCTTGGACGTATAGTGTCGCACGTCCTCGCGGCGTCCCGGGAGGGATCCTGGCTCTCGCAATGTGGAGTTTTGATGAGGAGTCGCCACCTTGCTGTTGAGGGTCGCTAGGAACACCCGATTTGTACTGGTCTGCTCAGAGATTCAAGGGTAAGGGACTGGTTGCGTAAAGGGAAGGTGTTAGCACCCCTAATACGCCTTACCTGAGGTAAGCTGCATTGCCTATTTAGATGTGAAAAATGTTTCAATAAGTCAGTATTTATTCATAAAAAATGTTACAATTAAAAAAGAAATCAATCAGCTTAAAAAATCCAATAAATTTTATTGATTATTATTATTCCCACTGAATATTTTAGACAATAACCTTTTAAAATTTATTTATCCAAACACCGAAAAGTAAATAATAGGATACTATTCCCGTCGAATATTTTGGATAAGATTTATTTATCCAAACACCGAAAAGTGAATAATAACATATCATTTCTCCGAATATTTTGGGTTTAAACCTTTAAAATTTATTTATCCGAATATTAGCCGTAAATGATAAATTCCCAAAAAAGATTTTATACTCTTGAAATATTGGTTTTGGATTTTTACAAAGAAAACACATTCTTTATTTTATTTTCTTTTTCCTTAACAAAACAACACAATATGGAACACATAAAACAACACACACCCACACAATCTTTTTTATTTCTTTTTCATCATATTTAAAAATAAAACACAACTCACACACACATTGTCCCTTTTATCTTTACATTTTACAAATAATAATTAAAATACAATAAACTCAAATAAACGCACAAATATAAAAGAAAAATTACATAATGATAAAAAAAGCTCTCGAACGAAGTGCCGTATGCCCGGAACAGTGGGGCAGTGCAGGGGATTGGTGGCGCCTCTTCCCACGCGCCACCGTCACTGTGGCGCGTGGGTTCACGCGCCACCGTGAACAGCCAGAAGGGGGGCAGATCTGTCCCTTCTCTTCCCTCTTTCGTCGGAGACGATTTCACCGGTGACCAGCAACACATCCAAAGCAAACACAAATGCAAAAACAAAATCGATTTCGCCATTTTTAGATCTGTTCTTGGCTTCTTCCCCAAAATCACAGATTCTTCTTCTTCTTCTCCTTCTCTTCTTCTTCCCTTTTTTCCTCTTCTTCTTCTGCTTTCTTGCCGGCGAGGGAGCTTCCAGATGACCTGCAACACAAACAATACAGACACAAAATCAATTTCACCATTTTTAGGTCTATTCTCGGCTTCTTCCCAAAATCATAGATATGGTCTTCTTCTCAGTTGCTCTCCTCTACATTTTCTTGCCAGTGAAGGAGTCCTCGATGGCCTGCAATCAACACAAAAAAACAAGCACAAACACAAGGGAAAGCGATTAGTTCACGCCTTCCGAAACTTGGCTTTTCTCGGGTTTGTTTTTATCTTCTTCTGGGGATGGCTGGTCGCAGTGGGTAAGATTGAAGGGAGAGGAACTGGTCGGAGATGTTGCTTGTCGTGGTGGTGTTCTTTGTCGTGGTGGTGGAGCTCAGATTTGATGAGGTCGAGAGGAGACAAAAGTGAGGAAAGGGAGGGAGATCGTGGACCTGCTCTGTTCGACGGGAGGATGAGAGTGTGTCTGTTGGGGCCGAAGGCAGGCTGGGAACGACTGAGGTGGTTGTGGGTGTTGTGGTGGCATGCAGTGGAGAGGAAATGAGGTCACGGGCTCGCTGTGTAGAGGGCTAGCGGTCTCGTGAGCAGGGGTCAAGGCTGCGTTTTTGTGGGGAGGGCTTACGGCTGAGGTGCATAGGAGAGGCAGAGACGATGGGGCAGCTGTCGAAGGAGAGGGAAAAAGAAAGGAGGAGAGAAACGGGAAGTGAAGAGAGCTTGTGGGGTCCGGTCTTGGGGAGAAGAACGGGAGAAGAACGAGGAGAGGCTGCGGTCGCCAAGATGATGGTGGCGGCGCGACTCTCAAAATTTCAAAGAAATTTTGAGGCAAGGGTTTCTTAGGTTTAGGGTTTTGAATGTGTAAATTTTTGGTCCCCCTCATTCTTGTAGTCATGTCTTCTATTTATAGAAGTTTTAAAACACAAAAATTCCAAGTCGACCCTTAGCTTGTGCGCTTCTTTTAATTTGATCCTTCATTTCTAATTGATGCGATTTTGACTCGCATTTATTGTTAAATTCTCAATTTATTCAATTTTCCCAGTAACAAGATTTTTTGGGATTTTTGTATTTTTTTGATTTTTTTATTATTTTCCAAAACATGAAAATAAGTGGGTTAAAAATTGGGTAGCAACAGATGCCCCCTCTTTACAATGCTTACGACTAAAGTCTTGCAAAAGGCTTTAAATAGTAAGCGTTGTAAAGAAAAATAAAGAAAATAAAATAAAATAAATTAGAATGGTGGAGATGATCTCATTATGATGGGTGACCTGCACAAATAAAAAAAATTAGATAGAAGAGTCTCGATAGTGATGGATGACTTACCCGGGTCTGATTATGACGGGTGACTCGCCTCGATGAAAGAGTCTCGATAGTGACGGATGACTTACCGGTCCGATTATGACGGGTGACTCGCCTCGATGAAAGAGTCTCGATAGTGACGGATGACTTACCCGGGTCTGATTATGATGGGTGACCTGCCCTGATGAAAGAGTCTCGATAGTGACGGATGACTTATCCGGGTCTGATTATGACGGGTGACCTACCCAATTGAAAGAGTCTCGATAGTGACAGATGACCTACCCGGGTCTGATTATGACGGGTGACTCGCCTCGATGAAAGAGTCTCGATAGTGACGGATGACTTACCCGGTCCGATTATGACGGATGACTGCGCCAAGTAGAAAGAGTCTCGATAGTGACGGATGACTTACCCGGGTCTGATTATGACGGGTGACCTGCCCTGATGAAAGAGTCTCGATAGTGACGGATGACTTACCCGGGTCTGATTATGACGGGTGACCTACCCAAGTTAGAAGAGTCTCGATAGTGACGGATGACTTACCCGGGTCTGATTATGACGGGTGACCTGCCCGAGTTAGGAGAGTCTCGATAGTGACGGATGACTTACCCGGGTCTGATTATGACGGGTGACCTGCCCGAGTTAGAAGTTAGAAGGGTCTCATTTTTCTGGGTGACCTACCCGGTTAGAAGTTAGAAGGGTCTCATTTTTACGGGTGACCTACCCGGCTGGAAGATGGAAGGGTCTCATTTTTACGGGTGACCTACCCGAGTTAGAATGTTAGAAGGGTCTCATTTTTCTGGGTGACCTACCCGAGTTAGAATGTTAGAAGGGTCTCATTTTTCTGGGTGACCTACCCGAATGGAAGATGGAAGGGTCTCATTTTTACGGGTGACCTACCCGGCTGGAAGATGGAAGGGTCTCATTTTTACGGGTGACCTACCCGGATGGAAGATGGAAGGGTCTCATTTTTACGGGTGACCTACCCGGCTGGAAGATGGAAGGGTCTCATTTTTACGGGTGACCTACCCGGCTGGAAGATGGAAGGGTCTCATTTTTACGGGTGACCTACCCGGCTGGAAGATGGAGGGGTCTCATTTTATAGGTGACCTACCCGGATGGAAGATTGGGTCTCATTTTTATGGGTGACCTACCCGGATGGAAGATTGGGTCTCATTTTTATGGGTGACCTACCGTACGGACGATGGAAGGGTCTCATTTTTACGGGAGACCTACCCGGATGGAAGATGGAGGGGTCTCATTTTTACGGGTGACCTACCCGGATGGAAGATGGAGGGGTCTCGTTTTTCTGGGTGACCTACCCGGATGGAAGGGGTCTCATTTTTACGGGTGACCTACCCGGATGAAAGCTGATGAAGATGGGGATGCAATGCATGATGATGCATGGATACTTACCTAGGAAATATAGGTCCTCTTTTTTTCTAATGCAATGCATGGTGATGCATGTATACTTACCTAAGAAATATAGGTACCCTTTTCTGATGCTCCATTGTCGTAGAATGTTTTTGCCCAGCCTCCAAAGCTTTGTTGTCATTCATTCATCAAGTCTCAAGCGCATTACTTCTTCTGGCGTATCTGCGATGATCTCTGCTCTCAGTGCTTATCAAGTTTAACATTGCCCCCAGGTGTGGTATTGTTTGATTCATCGTGAAAGAGTGTAACCAACCATCAATTTTCTTGGAATCTCTCAATAACAACTCCTGGGTTTGCGTGTGTCTGCTAACAATCATTGCAAAGCTTGCTAGTGCCGACCTTATCTTCGGTTGTCGATCAGTTAATTAATCAATCGAGTTATGTTTCTCTTGCAGTATGTCATCATCAACCTTCATGGAATTTTCAAGTCATCCATAAATGCATCAAAAACTCATCGATGCATGCTCCATGCTATCATCAATAAATTTCTCTTAGCTTGTGATCAATCTCGCCCTGAGCCGATGCAAATGTTCTGGCCATGCAATCTTAAACTCTTCGTCATAGACTCAATTTCTTCTAAACAAATCCTTTTTGTTTGCAAAGAAATATGATATTGTCATTAACGAGGTTTTTTCTGTATCTCATATTCATGCGGTGAATCGAACCTTGAGTCGACTAGCTTTGCAACAATTATCCCATGATCAACCTTGATGGCATGCACTCTTCAATACTTATGAAAATACAACCATGCAACAAATCTTTGGAGACAAACAAATCTGCGAGTAAGATGATATTTCGAAATCAAGTTGCCCTTCAAATGCAATCTTATTCTCAATCACTGCTGAAGCTTACCACACCATCACTCTCTATTAAGCCATGTTGCCCTGAGTTGAATCTGTTGGTGCTCCTTGATGAATTTCACTAAATCAATCATTTGCTTATGCTTCTTTGCCCCCAGCTGATGTGAAATTATTTGCATTCCTATCAAGATCCCACATTTCGGCCTCTAACTGCTGAGCATTCCGATGATAGCCGAGAATTGTCAATGTCAAGGATTCTTCAAATCCGGTCAATATTTTCTCTAAATCTTTCTTGTTCTAGAATTAAGTCACTGATTTCAAAGATCATGTGCTTCCAAAGTCTAATCATTGCAAATAAAATCAAAGAGATGCCATTTGTTGAAAATCAAATTCATTTGGTCAAATACCCAACACACGATATCCAATAAATGCAGACCTGAAAATATTTCGTATTTTGCAAACAGTAATTGACTCATTGTGAGATTGAAATGGTCTTTTATGGTTTTGGGTTTCAATTCTAATCTCAGATTTTGGGGCATGTCCTTTGATGGTACATGATGAAGTGATGATTTGTGGTTTTCAAACATTTAGAGTCGAGTAAAAACTTGAAGTTCAGTTGAAAATTTGCCTCATCTTTCAAGACTTACCTTATTAATATGCATAACAACTTGCAACTTTTTTTCATGAAATTATAACCCTTATGGAAAAACTCTAACAAATTTTGAGAGCGCCACTTATCAGTTAAAATTGCTCCCTTGATCAAGAAGGACTTTTACAAGCATGTAATGAGGCTATGGTTCATGGCTATAAAAGAAAGGGATATTCATAGGCTCAAAAAGTGTTTAAGGGTTTCGAAGACCTAGGATCACCATCATCTAGTCATTAACTCCTTTGCTCTTGTTGTCTTAGTAGAAGAGAGCACATCAAAATACGTTAATTATCTCAACATGATTCTTTAACAATCAACCAATGCTCTAGAAATCTCTACAAACATGTCATTCCTTTCATTGAAAATTTCAAACTTAGAAGGGAATACTAAAACTCGAATAATAATTTGTCATCAAATGTTCATTTCATCTCTTGTTGCACTCAATATAGTCTAACAGAACAATTCCGCACAATCTTCATTTGACGGACAACTTATCTTGAAGACTCAAAAAATCTTATTAACATTTCTTCCCACATGAGGTTTGACCACAAATACTAACGGCCATGGCATAGTTCAATATTCTTTTTTTTTTTCTTTTTTTTTTATTTTTTTTTTTTTTGAACTTGTCCTTGCCATTGACTCTTGGTTTTTGTCATGTCCTATCTCAATTTGATTGTTCCCAATGTTGGGTTTTCATCGTTAAACATCCTCCCTTCTATTGATTCCCATGTTGCCACTGCATCCTCAAACTACAAATCTCTTATTGGCCTCTCATTGTATTTGCCCCGAGTGTGAGGGTGTGATCCATGTCGGGTGTTTTTCAAGAAATATAATATCAGGCTCAAATTGGGATTAACAAGGGATACATATTTCAAGAATAGTGAAGGAAATAAACAAAGAGAGCCTTTTATCATTTCAAGCAAAGTTGGTTTTAACTGATAAATTTTGACCTCGTCCAATGTAATGATCTGGACATGCAAGAGTCATAATTCACGGGTCCATAAATACCAAATTCATTACATGTCAATATGCATACTAATAAAGCTTAGTACTATGATGAGGTTCAAAAACTCGGTGTATAGGCTCAAAAATTGTTCGATCATCTGGTATTGGTCATCATGTCTTTTAACAACAGTTGGGTCAATTTTGCAATCACAATACTTTCAAAAATGAGAACTTCAAATTTTGCATGTTGGAGTTTGATCAAAATATTTTGCCCAAAATAAGAATGTCAAACATCTCTTGATTTCAAAATAACAAAAAGACAAGGAAAACACATACTTCAATGAAAATGATGATTTAACCCCAAAACAAAGTGATAACAGATGAAATCCCATGAGAAAGTCACTGACAATGCGACACTTTTCCAAGGCTTTCCAAACGAACATTTCTGTATTGTCACTGCTCATTGATCTCGCTTATGCTCGCGATGATTTATTGCTGACTCTGCTGACAATAACATTCCCCACAAAACTTGACTTGTCTTTTGCTGGTTAACTTTCACACTTGATCACTGATATTCTTGCAACTGATCATCTCTCTCATCTGGATTATGTCACTGATTTTTTACCGCGCTCCTCATTGGTCATAAAAAGTGATTCAAGCTCGGAAGCACTCTTGTCAATACACCAAAGTGCATAAATCATAAAAATTATCATACGACAAAACGACTCTTCTGGCAGAAAAATCGCTTCTTCGAGCAATGTAATCTTGCAGTGCACATACTTTGACTTCTCAGACACCGGAACAAATTCAACAGTATCCTACTATGCCTTCTCACTCAAGATATTCATCTTCGCTTTAACAGACAAAATTGTGCTCAAAATGACATGGTCTTCTGTGCATGGCGGCATAAAACTTTCTGATTTGAAAATGCCGCAATAACTCCATCTGATCTGGAGAGAAATCAATTTGATACTTTAAACAGGCAGACAACTTCTTTCACTGATGCTTGCTTCCGAAAATGGATTACTCGCACTCTCTCAAAAGAAAACCTGAATTTCCCATAATTCCCATTGATGATTGCACTAACAGTCTCCAAATAATATCTGGGCATATGTCCCACTTGATTTCACTAGAGAGCAGAGAACTTTGTTGTGGGTTTGCAGAAGAAACATGAATGATGACTTTGTATCGGAACCGGTTCTTCTCAGCAATATCAAATGTCCAATGACTCTTGACTCTTCGGAGGATGACAAATTGAGGGACCCCTATTTCAAAACTATAGAAATGCGTGTTGAAATGCATATGCATGTTTTTTTTTTTTTTTTTGACAATCTTGCCCTTTAAAGAGCGACACGTGATTGTAACGACTGTATGCTAAACAAAAACTGTGAGAATACATGTTGAAATGTACACGCATGAATTTTTTTTTTTTTTTTTTTTACCAACTTGCTCTTTAAAGAGCGACACGTGGTTGTAATGACTGCATGCTAAACAAAAATATGAGAATGCATGTTGAGATGTATATGCATGATTTTTTTTTTTTTTTTTTTTTTGGGCTCGACGCTCGAGGAAGGACGCGCGATCGTAATAATTACATGATAAGCAAAAATAATGGGAATGTGTGCAGAAATGTATATGCATGCTGACCCTTTTTTTTTACTTTTTTTTTTACTCCTGCGAGGAATGACAACGTGATCATAAAAATTATATGTTAAACAAAAACAATGGGAAGGCGTGCAGAAATGTATATGCATGCTGACTTTTTTTTTACTTCTTAGAGGAATGACATGTGATCATAAACATTACATGATAAACAAAAACTTGTGAGAATGCATCTTGAAAAGCATATGAATTTTTTTTTTTTTTTTTGCTCACCCGTTTAAGAGTGAAACTTGATTGTAACAATTACATGATAAACAAAAACTTGTGAGAATGCATCTTGAAAAGCATATGAATTTTTTTTTTTTTTTTTGCTCACCCGTTTAGGAGTGAAACTTGATTGTAACAATTACATGATACACAAAAACTATGGGAATGCATATAAAAATGTTTTTTTTTTTTTTTTTTTTTGACGAAATCGTCTTTCAAAGAGTGACACAAGCTTGTAACAACTGTACGATACACCAAAAACCTTAGGAATGCATGTAAAAATGCATATGCAATTTTTTTTTTTTTTTTTTTTGACAAACTCGTCCTTTGAGAAGTGACACATGCGTTTAACAATTGTATGATACACAAAACTATGGGAATGCATATAAAAATACATATGCAAATTTTTTTTTTTTTTTTTGACAAACTCGTCCTTTGAGAAGTGACACATGCGTTTAACAATTGTATGATACACAAAACTATGGGAATGCATATAAAAATACATATGCAATTTTTTTTTTTTTTTTTTTTTTTTTTTTGACAAACTCGTCCTTTGAGAAGTGACACATGCTTTTAGCAATCAGTATGATACACAAAATCAGATTTAGCTTAAACCCAATAATGCAAATTTCCTAAGCGATGATTACTGTGTCACTTATTGAATTTAAATTGCCTCGGGAAGAGTTTGCCTTAATGCAAAACAGAATGAAGGTAGCACACACTCTAATGATTGGTTCTAATCTTTACACAACAAATGATGAGTTTGCTACATTGGACTCTAAACAAGGTCTCTTCTCGCCTGATGATCACCTTCGTAAAGGCAATATAGGGTCTTGGCAGATAATGAGATGGTACGTATACCAATCACTACCGGCTAAGCTCTCAGCGAAGAGTTGAGGTTTACACAATAAATGATGAGTTTGCTACTTTTAGCTCTAACAGGGTCTCTTGTTGTCCCAGTGATCACCTTCGTAAAGGCAATATAGGGTCTTAGCAGATAATGGGATGGTACGTATACCAATCACTACCATCTAAGCTCTCAGCAAGAGTTTGCTACTTTTGGCTCTAAACAGGGTCTCTTGCTGTCCCAGTGATCACCTTCGTAAAGGCAATATGGGGTCTTAGCAGATAATGGGATGGTACGTATACCAACCACTACCATCTAAGCTCTCAGCGAAGAGTTGGGGTTTACACAAACTTAAACCTTGACTCAAGTCATAGGTAAGCTGCTAGTCCCCCACGTAACTTAAAGTTGCAAACTACAATGATATAATTGAAATAAATTAACGCATGAACATATATACATATGCACGAATTAAAAATACAAAAGACTTGCTAAAAGTAAACACACAAAAAATTCAAACAGATTGAAACAAATAAATCACATCAAAATATTCAAAGCTTAGTCCAATATTTTTCAGAAAAATACCTTCCCCAGTGGAGTCGCCATTCTGTCGCACGTCCCCGCGCGGCGTCCCGGGAGGGATCCTGGCTCTCGCAATGTGGAGTTTTGATGAGGAGTCGCCACCTTGCTGTTGAGGGTCGCTAGGAACACCCGATTTGTACTGGTCTGCTCAGAGATTCAAAGGTAAGGGACTGGTTGCGTAAAGGGAAGGTATTAGCACCCCTAATACGCCTTACCTGAGGTAAGCTGCATTGCCTATTTAGATGTGATTTAAAATGTTTCAATAAGTCAGTATTTATTCATAAAAAATGTTACAATTAAAAAAGAAATCAATCAGCTTAAAAAATCCAATAAATTTTATTGATTATTATTATTCCCACTGAATATTTTAGACAATAACTTTTAAAATTTATTTATCCAAACACCGAAAAGTAAATAATAAGATACTATTCTCGTCGAATATTTTGGATAAGATTTATTTATCCAAACACCGAAAAGTGAATAATAACATACCATTTCTCCGAATATTTTGGGTTTAAAACTTTAAGATTTATTTATCCGAATATTAGCCGTGAATGATAAATTCCCAAAAAAAGATTTTATACTCTTGAAATATTGGTTTTGGATTTTTACAAAGAAAACACATTCTTTATTTTATTTTCTTTTTCCTTAACAAAACAACACAATATGGAACACATAAAACAACACACACCCACACAATCTTTTTTATTTCTTTTTCATCATTTTAAAAATAAAATACAAGTCACACACACATTGTTTTTTTCCTTTATATTTTACAAATAATAATTGAAAATACAATAAAACTCAAATACACACATAAACATAAGAGAAAAAATTACATAATAATAAAAAGGAAGCTCTCGAAACAGTGCCACATGCTCGGAATAGTGGGGCGGTGCAGGGGGACTGTGGCGCGTCTTCCCACGTGCCACCGTCACTGGAGGCGCGTGGGTTCACGCGCCGCCGTGAATAACCAGAAGGGGGCAGATCTGTCCCTTCTCTTCCCTCTTTCGCCGAAGACGATTTCACCGGTGACCTGCAACACATCCAAGGCAAACACAAATGCAAAAACAAAATCGATTTCGCCATCTTTAGATCTGTTCTCGGCTTCTTCCCCAAAATCACAGATTCTTCTTCTTCTTCTCCTTCTATTCTTCTCTGTTTTCCTCTTCATCTTCTGCTTTCTTGCCGGCGAGGGAGCTTCCAGATGACCTGCAACACAAACAATACAGACACAAAATCAATTTCACCATTTTTAGGTCTATTCTCGGCTTCTTCCCAAAATCATAGATATGGTCTTCTTCTCAGGCTGCTCTCCTCTTCATTTTCTTGCCAGCGAAGGAGTCCCCGATGAACTGCAATCAACAAAAAAAAAACAAGCACAAACACAAGGGAAATCAGTTAGTTCTGCCCTTCCAAAACTTGGCTCTTTCTCGGGTTTGTTTTTATCTTCTTCTTGGGATGGCTGGTCGTCATGGGTAAGATTGAGGGGGGAGAGAGCTGGTTGGAGATGTTGCTGTCGTGGTGGTGTTGCTTGTCGTGGTGGTGGAGCTCGATTTGACGAGGCTGAGAGGAGACAAAAGTGAGGAAAGGGAGGGAGATCGTGGACCCGCTCTGCTCGACGGGAGGATGAGAGTGTGTCTGCTGGGGTCGAGGCGGCTGGGAACGACTGAGGTGGTTGTGGGTGTTGTGGTGGCGTGCAGTGGAGAGGAAATGAGGTCACTGGTCAGCTGTGTAGAGGGCTAGCGGTCCGTGAGCGGGGGTCAAGGCTGCGTTTTGTGGGGAGGGCTTATGGTTGAGGTGTAGAGGAGAGGCAGAGACGATGGGGCGCTTGTCGAAGGAGAGGGAAAAGAAAGGAGGAGAGAAACGGGAAGTGAAAAGAGCTTGTGGGGGTCCGGTCTTGGGAGAAGAACGGGAGAAGAACAGGAGAGGCTGCAGGTCGCTAAGATGATGGTGGCGGCAGACTCTCAAAATTTCAAAGAAATTTTGAGGCAAGGGTTTTTTAGGTTTAGGGTTTTTGAATGTGTAAATTTTTTTTTTGGTTCCCCCCTTATTCTTGTAGTCATGCCTTCTATTTATAGAAGTTTTAAAACACAAAAATTCCAAGTCAGCCCTTAGCTTGTGCGCTTCTTTAAATTTGATCCTTCATTTCTAATTGACGCGATTTTGACTCGCATTTATCGTTAAATTCTCAATTTATTCAATTTTCCCTCAGTAACAAGATTTTTTGGGATTTTTGTATTTTTTTGTATTTTTTTAGTTTTTATTATTTTCCAAAACATGAAAATTAGTGGGTCAAAATTTGGGTAGCAACATATAGCATACGTGCATCCTACTGCTGGAGAACTGTATTTCTTAAAAATATTATTAAATCATGTTAAAGGATCTACAAGCTTTGAACATCTTCGTTGTATCTCTGGAGTTATTTATCCAAAGTTTCAACTTGCCTGCAAAACACTTGGTCTACTTGGAGATGGTAAAGAATGGGTTGAAGCTTTTTCAGAAGCTGTTTTAACTGCTTCCTCCCCGCAACTTAGGCAACTTTTTGTGAGTATTACTCTATTCTGCGAGATTGCTAGCCCAAAAAATTTATTTGATCAATTTTGGCATACAATGCATGATGACATTAAAAAACGCTTATCATCTTTCTCTCCACATGATATTCATTTCAATGATAATGAGCTTAAAAATTATGTTCTTTATGAACTTGAGCAACTTTTTAATGCATCGGCAACATCTCTCAAAGATTATAATCTACCATTACCAAGCGATCGTCTCATGGCTGAAATTAAAAACAAACTCCTTAGAGAAGAGCTTAACTATGATCTTTCTGAACTACGAGCCAATATTTCAACATCAATTTCATTGCTTAACACATGTCAAAAGAAAATTTATGATCATGTCATGGACTCAATTTCTACAAATCAACAAACTCTTACTTTTGTTTATGGACATGGTGGAACAGGGAAAACTTTCTTATGGCATTCACTTATTAATCGTATTAGATCAGAAGGGTTAATTGTCTTGTTGTTGCATCATCAGGGATTGCATCTATTCTGCTCCCTGGTGGCCGCACAACTCACTCCAGGTTTAAAATCCCTCTCACTATCAATGAAAACTCAACATGTGAAATCAAGAAAAATACTCATCTTTCAAGATTAATTGAAATGACAACACTTATTGTATAGGATG
The DNA here is from genome assembly GCA_032356905.1 of Salix exigua. NCBI lineage: Eukaryota > Viridiplantae > Streptophyta > Magnoliopsida > Malpighiales > Salicaceae > Salix > Salix exigua. Next base: position 18,181,925 of record CM063604.1, read on the forward strand.
AAGCTCCAATGAATAATCGATATTGTTTTGAAGCATTGGATAAATCATTACGTGATATATTAACACAAACTAATAGCTCCAACCATAATCAACCTTTCGGTGGAAAATCAATTTTACTTGGTGGAGATTTTCGTCAGATTCTCCCTGTTATTCCTGGAGGAACAAAAGAAGATATTATTAATGCTTCTTTAAGTAGTTCTCCAATTTGGCCAAAATTTAAAATCATGTTGTTGGAACAAAATATGAGATTATCAATTAATGGTCTTGATCCTGATGAAATTGAAGAAATTAGAGCTTTTGCTGAATGGATTCTTAAAATAGGTGATGGGGAACTTTCTGATTTGCCTTTTTTTGATGACCTTGATGAATCTTTAATTAAAATTCCAAATGGTTTACAACTACATTTTTCAAATGACCCAATTGTAGCCATGGTTTCAACTATTTATCCAAACATTGAGTTGCCTACTCTTGAACCATCATACTTTAAAGAAAGAGCTATAATCACACCAAAAAATATTATTGTCACTGAAATCAACAATTTTATACTTGGAGTAACACATGGAACTGAACGCATATATCTTAGCAATGATTCTATTGATGCATCTTCTAGTGATGACGATAATATAAACTTATTATATCCATTGGAGTTTATAAATTAACTTGAATTTAGTGGTGTTCCTTCGCACATTCTTGCTTTAAAAATTGGGGCACCAATAATGTTGCTTAGAAATCTTAGCCCATTGATTGGTTTATGTAATGGAACACGACTTATCATAACACAACTTGCTGATAAAGTTATTGAAGCTCAAATAATAACAGGTTATAATGTAGGTGATCGAGTTTTTATCCTAAGAATTATCTTCCCAATTAATGGTCAGAAATGCCCTTTTACAATTAAACGAAGACAATTCCCAATAAGATTATGCTATGCTATGACAATCAATAAAAGCCAAGGACAATCATTGAAATTCGTCGGTATTTTTTTGAAAGAGCAAGTTTTTACACATGACCAATTATATGTTGCACTTTCAAGGGTAACATCAAAAAAAGGTTTGAAAATTATTTCATGTGACCAAGAAGGGAAACAACTGGATTATGCAAAAAATATTGTTTACAAAGATGTTCTTAATTCATTATCAAAAGGTCTTCTCCTTATTTTATGTGCATATCATATATTGTTATATATGATATGTGCACATCATATGCTTTTAATATTATTATAGTCATGTACATTAACTTAACATGCTTTTATATTACAGGTTAATGGCCATTCCACTGAAGAATATCAAAAAATATCTTTTTTATCTATTGGTACAAGCAAGGGTTTGTCGTGTTTGGACACCAATGCATAATGGACAAACAAGTAGCTTCAACTGTCTTTTTGTTGACCACTAGGTTTACTTTCTTTAATTCACTCAATAATTTTTATATTTCTATGCTTGAATGTTATTTATTAATTTCAACATCACAATAATTATATAGCTATGCATCCTTTATTTAAATAGCGTTTCAACACTCCATCAATGTTATCTTCATAATTTTCATATCATTTTTTTTATATAATAGGGAGGCGCCATACAAGGTTCATCCAGAGCAAGAGATGCCGCTTTTTTCAATGCTAAATTATGTTGAGATAAAAGACTTCTACACCTACGAAAATCGTGGTGCTAATGTTGTGGTCGATCACAAAGCAATCATTGACTTAAAATCTAATACCAAGATAATACATCTTGATATTGTTCCTCATAATGTGCCACGGTACTATTTCCACTTAATTGACTTTGCACATGTGTTAACCAAAGGAATGTGATCAAGAATGCTTACAGGTCCGACAAAAATCATATTCAAATTATTACACATGAACATGTCATACATTATTTAATTATTTTTGCAAATATTCCAGATTTTCTTGGCAAACTTAAAGCAATCCAACCAATTGAGAAAATATTGGTTCAAGGTCATAGACTTGAGGATAAAAGAGAATTCATCATTGAAAATATTAGGTAACTCCATTACTTAAACTACATTTCAAAATCATATTTATTAATGTTTTCTCTAACATGTTTAAATTTTAAACAGGGATGAAGATCTACAAATTACTTTATGGGGTGACATTGCTCGGAAATTTGATGAGAATATCATCAATGCACAAGAATCACCTATTTTTGTTGTTTTTGCAGGATTTCGAGTTACAGAATTTCGAGGTTTGTTATATCCTTTTTAATACAATAACATCATTCCATTTTTTTCTTTATTATACAAATATCTTCTAAATATTTAGCACTACATATCAGACAGTGCGACAAATTTAACTGGAACAGTTGCTTCGCTCTGGTATTTCAATCCAGATATTCTAGAAGTTTTGCCCTATAAGCAATAGTAAATCTCAATTATTCTCAAAATATTTAACTACTGATTTTTCCCATGAACAAAAATTTCTCATTATTAACTACATTGATGTTTATTGTATTCAGTTACAATCAAATGCCAGCAGATGTCCACAAACTTCCACCATCTTCAAATGCTGTCGTCTCAATGGATCAACAAATAAACGAAAACCGAAAAACAATTAAAGAAATCTTATGCATGGACCCATATCAATATAAGGTTTTATTCCTAATACTTATACATCCTTTTTTAAAGATTAATTTTGCATTGTGCTTTTGACTTTTCTTTTCATCAATGCAGAATATACGATTCACTTGCAAAGCATCTATTGTCGATTATGATCTATTTAATGGTTGGTGGTGCAAAACATGTCCAAAATGCACCAAAACACTCTCTGGACCGTCAGATAACCTTAAATGCTTTGAACATGGACCTCTCGATTCTGCACCTATTCCATGGTTAAAAAAATTCATAACATGCTCAATTTATTCATGTTAAATAAATAATGTTATAATTTAGTTTAATTGCAAATAACTATTGATCTATTGATGCAGGTTTAAAGTTAACTGCATTGTAACTGATGAGAAAGATGTAACAAGCTTCTTCATCACTGGAAAAACTGCAGAGCACTTTTTCAACACCTCAGCGCATCATTTGGTTTATGATCAAAATTATACTGATCCTTATGTTGTACCACCACAGATGATTGAAGTTTTAAACAAGATGAAAATCTTTCAACTACGCTTTGGAGCTTTTAAATCAGCACTCAACAGATGTGACATTTATGTTACAAATGTTTTCGATGAAGTTACACAACAATCTCCAATAGCAGAAACACTTACTCCAGAAACACCACTTGACAACACTCCACCATCTCAACATCAACACAGCTTTGTTTTGGATGCTACTAACGAAGACGATTACCACCCTAAGGCTAAAAAAACTTTAGCCTTCACTGATCCCAAAACAAAAAATCTGTAAGTTTCCTATTATCTAAAATAGTTTTATATATTCAAATTTCATACTCTTAATTACTGCAAAAAAATTTATATCATTAAGTTCCTTACATCATTTATGCTATTTTACAGTCGTCTAAAACAGAAAGCAATCATTTTCGATGAAGACGACGAACCAACAACTAAAAAGAAAAGGATCAACTTATCTCCTTCATCAGAGGTTATTTTAAACACCACTTACTTCACAATATGTACTCTTTAGTAATTATTATTTTCTTTATGCAATATCATTAAATTCATTGAAAGTTTTCCCAAATAATGCAAGAAGATTAGCAAGAAGAAAAAATTGCACATTTTGAGGAGGGATCTTTACATCGTTCTACACATCGACATCCCTACATTTTGCCATAGTATATAAGTTGTATAATTAACGCTCTTTTGTACTATTATATACATGCTGAAAAATGTAAACGATGTTTGTGCAACAAACCCCTTTATGTACATGATAAAAACTTTTAAATCTATATAATTACCCGCGGCACCGCGCGGGTTATGTTTCTAGTGGCATATATATAAATCATGCAATAATGATTGGCTTGCTCGCCGAACCTAAACAGCTCAAGTGATTCTATTTGGGCCAAGACAAACAATGAGATAAAGAACAAAAGGTTGTCGTTGTTTGGGCATGCGCCCGGAGGTCGACATTAATTTTAAAATTTTAATAATAAAAAAGCAATCCACCACCATCATCGATTCATCATGTAGTGTCTGGGTTTCTCGAAAGAACGACGAGATTGATGACCGTTTGTTTGTCTGGAAAATAATTGTTTTTAGAAAGTGAATTCAAGTGAAATTGAATTTTTAAAAGTGAATTCAGATATTTGATAGTGTTATGCAAAATGAACTGAAAAATAATTTATTAATAATTTATTTTCTTTTCAAGTTTATTAAAATAATGAGGAACAAACCTTACAGATTAAAAGTTGAATGGAAATAAAATTGAAATTGAAAAAATATAATTTCATAAATTATCTCAAATAAAATAAATAATAATCAAAATAATAGAGATCAAATCTAAAAATAAAAAATGAAAGGTGAATAAATTAAAATAATAATAATTAACATTTCATAAATTATTTCAAATAAAATAAGTAACAATAAAAAATGAGGATCAAATTTGATAGATAAAAATTTCAATAAAAATGATAAGAAAAAGCAAATAACAATTATAAAAATAAAGACCAAAATTAATATAAAAAATAAATTTTAAGAGATGGAATTGAAAAGTAAATATTCAAAACAAATTATATATAACAATCAAAAGTTTGAGTATCAAATTTGATATAATCAGCAAATAATGACATTTCTAAATTTTTAACTTCCGGAAAGTGTTTTCCGTCCAAATTTTCCGGAAAATAATTTCCTGAAAACCAAGCCAAATTTTTCTTTGACTAGAAAGTATTTTTCATTGACCAACTTTTCTAATAGCAAACAAACACAAGAAAGTTTAAAAAATAATTTTACAGAAACTCCTTTCCGAAAAACAACATCTTACCGAACTGCTAGCTGTTGCATTCGAGAAGATCATGATCGTTACACTTGTATTCCTTCTGAACTAACAATCCTTTCGAATTGAACAGATGAGTCTTCTTCGTGTCTCAACAAGCTTCCTCGAGGGCTCCTTGTGCGTGGACGACAAAGTTACTGTTATTATAATGAATAAATTATTAAAAATATTTTTTATTTAAAAATATATTAAAATAATTTATTTCTTTATTTTTTTTAAAAATATTTTTAACCTATCAAAATAATTTAAAAAAAATAACAAAATTTAATTTAAAATAAAAATTAAAAATCAATTTTTTTCCAAATATATCACTAAACACCCCCATAAACCTCGTGTTGTTTCATTCTCCTGTGATAACAAAATGAACAGCAAACACTGCTCAGGTACTGAAAACTTGTCTCGACTCATCACATCATTGTCCTGTTCTCAGTTTTAAGCCTGTGTGGGTGTTTTTTTACATATATAAATAATAAAAATATATTATTTTGAAGTAAAAATTACTTTTAAAACAGCCTGCAAATTGCTTGGTAGCATGTAAGTTGAAGAGTATTTCTTTCCCAGATGACCTGTAATGAAAAGCTTCTTCTTCCGCTCGTGAATGGAGGGAGGGAGGGATAATCGAATCATATAAAATTATTATTTAGTGACATTGTTCTTATTTATTTATTTATTTATGATGATAATCTTCAAACAAGCGAGGTACAAATGCGAATATTTACTACTATTATTTTTTTATTTCTTTTGAAAATTCGTTAAATCAGAACATAAAATAATGGGATTTTTTTATCAGACCGTTTACCTTACTATATAGTTGGGACCGGCTATTTATCGAATTAAAATCCAATTATTAGCTACTATTAATTTATCAAAATACAGATTTTTCTAACAAGAAATCAAGGTAGGGGGGACATGATGTGACAAATATATATATTTTATAATCTGAAACAACGTTGTATGTATCAGCCGAGGTCACAGCCTACAAGTTTGAATGTACAAGTTTATTTTAATGCATTGCTGCTGGGGAAGTTTCTTTACATTTATTTCGTTGACTGGAAAGAGGAAGGCGAAGACTTGGAGTCTACTAGCTTGATCTTCCATTTACTTGACCCCTCAAAACTCTTCTGGACCGGAGACTTCTTCCACGAAACAACATACGAATGATTCATACAATGTATCCATAGTTTTTTCCTATTTTTTTATATTAATTAATCTCTAAATTTTGATCTTTTCATCTTCCAAATTCTCAATACATTAGATTCGGTCTCTATTCATTTGTTTTTGTTTTCTTAAGATATATTTTTTTCAATTTCGCTAATATATATATTATATATATATATATATATATTTGATGCTCATATTTTTATTGTTATTTTTCTAGTTTGGGCAAGTCTTTTAATTTGATTTTTTTAAAAAAAATTATCATTCAATATTAAATTAGTTGAGAATTAATTTGTTAATTGAACTTGAGTCTATAATTTCATGGGTTATGAATTTGAAATGCTAACCTCGATGTAAAAGATTTGTTACATCAATTATTGTGGATTGAAATAATAAATTTACTATTTTATCCTCTAAATACTTTCACACTTGTTGTCCTTCAATTATTGTGGACTATCTATTTTTTTAATTGATCAAGGTTATTGTTGTTGTTTTACATTTTTTTTTTACTTAGTTGAATCACTAGAATATCTTTAAAAGCAAAACAATACGTAACTTGGGTCTTGCATTATTTTATTTTATTTTTATAAAAACAAAAATCATTTTCTTAAAGCTTGAGGGGCTTATTCATAATCTTAGGGACAATTTGGTCTGTTTATTTAATATAAATAATAATTAAATTTTTTTATTAAACTTATTTAAGTCCATGAACCGCATCACAAGATGACTAGGGGGCATCTAATATATATTGTTATTTTAATTTTTTAAAAAATCAGTTTTCATCTTCAAGATTTTTTTATAAACAAAGCCAAGTTTTGTTTGTCATCAAGGTAACCTTCAAACCATGAAATCAAAAAATTCACATCGAATCAGCTCCAATGCGATTTAACTTCATACAATTTTTTTTTCACATAATTAAATCACTAGAATATATTTGAAAGTGAAACAACACTAACCTTAGATTATTATTTTTTTAATTTCACTCTTCAAAAAACCTTTTTTTTTTTAAAAAAACCTTTTAAGCTTGACTTCATAAGCTTATTTGTAATCTCATATAGCCTTTTTTTCATCATAATCATTTGGTCTTAGGAGTGACTCCAGGAGCCTATTTGAAATCTCATATAGGTTTTTCCCCATCATAATCATTTGATCTTAGGAGCAATTTCATCTTTCAATTAGTATTAATAATAATTAAAAAATTATTTTATTTTTTCTTCCATTTTATTCTTTAATATTGGATTGATTGAGAAATAGACTTCACAAGTGATTTTTTCCCTACTTTTTTATAGGGTCATTATGATCACAAATAAACATTTATTTTAGGGTTGATGATCAAAATTGATATCATCTATTTTGTTATCATATAATTAAGTAAAAATAAAATTTTTTTATTAAAAATAATTGAGTCCACGAACCAAGTTGCAAGGTAACCAAGGTTATCTAATATACTATCATTTCAAAAAATAAATTCATTTTGATGTTTTTACACGTTAAACCATGATTTTACCAATCATATTTAATTAATTTTGAATTGGTCTTCATAATTCATTTTGGTTTACTCCACATGAGATTATCATAGTCTCAAACTACCATTTGGGTATTTGGTTGTTACTCAATTCTTTGAGTTATCTATTTTTGCTATCATATCATTAAGTGATAAATAATTTTTTAAAAAGTTTTTAAACCTAGTAAAGTTCATGATCTAAATCATGAGTTTGATGAGTTAAATTGTAAAGTCCGAGTTAATATAATATATTGTTGTCTTAATATTGAAAACATAAATGACATCTATAATATTTTTTAAGGCTAAACTATTCTTTTTACTAGATATTTGTATTGAGTTAAACCATGTTTTTGAAGAGAATTGAATTTATTTCTGCTTTAAATTTGTTGTTTTGCGATTTTGGATTATTTTTATGTATTTATAATTTTATATTAAAAATAAAAAAATATTACTTTTAAGTAAAATATATTTTCAAAACAACTAAAAAAAAAGACTAGGTAGAAATAGCTCTTGGAACTTGACTGATTCTCAAGTAACAGTAAGGAAATAAAATAAATTGACTTCCAAAAGGTGCGATGACCGGAAGCGAAGTCGTTTTCAGTATCGGAAACGCCGACGCGGTTTCCTTTTCAATTCTGCGCGTGTTCCATGACCATACACTTCTGGCCCTGACCACAGTTTTCTTTCCTTCCCTATAAAATCTCTGCCAATGCCTCTTCAACTCATCAAATCTACAATATCTACCTCCTCCTGTCTGAGTTCTCGAGCTCGAACTCTCCTTAGTTGCTGTCTTTCATCTTCAATTCTCACTGATCAGATCCCTCGAAGCTATAAAAATGATGGTGAGAATCAACTCTCCCTCCGTATTCTCTGCTAGTGCCTGGCTATTAGATTAAAAATTGCTTGTTTTTCCCCATATAGTTTCTTGATCATATAAGAGAATTTACATGAACTTGTTTTGCTGCAGAAAGCTGTGTTGAAATTGGATTTACACGACGATAAAGCCAAGACAAAGGCTATGCAGAGAGTCACTGGTCTTCCAGGTACTGATTTTTTCACGATCATTAAATTAAAAACCTGGAATATTATAAATAAATGAAGTGTTTATGATTTTCTTTCTGTAAACTAAGTGTTTTGGGATGAAAATTTGCAGGGGTGAATTCAATATCCATGGACATGAAGGACAAGAAGCTAACAGTGGTGGGGGACATCGATGCGGTTGTCATAGTGGCCAAGTTGAGAAAGCTGTGCCACACAGACATCATTTCAGTAGGGCCGGCAAAGGAGCCGGAGAAGAAGAAAGAAGAGCCGAAGAAGCCAGAAGCTGACAAGAAAGATAAAGATCCGGTAGTGGCTGAGTGGGTGAAGGCATGTCAGGCCTATAATCCTTATTTGAACACGCATTATTACGTTAGAAGTGTCGAGGAGGATCCTAATGCTTGCGTCATTTCTTAGTTAGAGCTCCAAACAAATCAATTCTGGAAACCCAGTTCTCAGTTTCGTCGAGCTCTTATGTATGATTTTTTATTTTTAAATATAAATATAAATATATATGGTATGCTTGCAAGAGTACGTTCAAGTCCAAGAAAACAAACCTGCCATGGACGGATCTCCAATCAGTCCCTGGAATCTCTAACCACCAAGGAAACCATTTACCTTGACTATTAATTCAGCCATGCAACCATTCGGCTGGCAGCTTAACCACTGCACGGATCTAAATTAAAATACATTAATCATACTGTAAAATAATCAAAATCATTCATTCGATGTCTAAATTATTACATCTCCAGCACAAGGCGAGTCAAAAGAATCAAATCAGCTTCTTTAACAACGTTATTTTGACCCACTTGTACTTCTATGATGGCCACCCTATCTGCAGTGGTCTAAAGCCCCCCAACCACAGCAATAATCTTGCCCTTTTCTAATCCATAGAGCCTCCACCAAGTAAGAGCAAAATACCTCTCTTTTTAGATAAATTGTTTTTACAATTATTTTTTATTTAAAAATATATCAAAATGATATTTTTTATTTTTAAAAAAATTATTTTTGATATAAGAAAAATCTAAAAACATTAAAAATTTTGGATTTAAAATAAAATTTTTTTTTAATGTTTTTTCAAAATTTTTTTTTAATGTTTTTTCAAATTTTTTTTTTGAAGAGTGTTAAACAATGCTTTCATCTGTCATATCTCCATGACTACCTTTTAAGAATCTCCCCCACCACGACAGCCAACAGGATCCTCATGAACTGAGGATTACCCCAAGTACCTAGGAAAAGAGAAGCTGATAAAATGAGGAAATTTGATGAGGAAAATAAACTACTAAATTGAAGGCCATAAACACAAGGATTGTTTAATTATTTTTTATACTAGAAGAATTAAAAAAAATAGCTTTTACACTATGGTGGAGATCCTGAAGCTGTTCATGCTTGACCATGTTTATTGTTGCAATCCTTGGAAACCTGATTGTATTTGTCATAAATATAATATATTTTTTGTTTAAAAATACATCAAAATGCTATTTTTTTAATTTTTTTAAAATTATTTATGACATTAGCACATAAAAATGATATAAAATACTATTTTTTAATTTAAAATAAAAAAAAACCAGTTTTTTTTTAATTTTTTCTACAATTTTTTCATTGTAGAAATAATCGTTATTTTTGGATTGTGAAATAATTTTTAATAAAATCTCAAATTCTAAACTGATAGTTGTATTATTTTTAAATATTGTCATTATTATTGTATAGAGAATTCAAAATAGTCTCTTATGATGTATTGAAAATTGTTTTTTTTATATTAAATCAGCTGAGGATTTATTTATTTTATATTTTATAATCCAAAAACTATTAATGAAAAGGAAATTAGAAGTGAAAAAAATATAATTTTTCGTGCATTTTATTCTTGTTAATATCATAAATTAAAAAAAAAGACTTAAAAAAGTGCAATTATTGGAGACGAGGGCGTTTCCACCCTGTTTCCTTTGTTACACGTCGAAAAAAACAAAAAGAATACTGACCAATGGTTGACTCGTGATACCTCACTCCTTCACTCTATAAAATCTCTCTCTTTTCCACTACCTCTTCATCTCACCGAGCTCACAATCTCCCTCCCCCTTTCCTGGCCTCTTCCTCGCTGTCTTGCATCTCCAGTTTTCTCAGTCCAGATCCCTCAAAGCCTCGAAAATGCAGGTTAGAAAATCCTGCTGGACTTCTATCTTTTGTGCACAGTGAATGCATGAACGAATGAGTCAAGCTTTCGTTTTTTTTTCCCTTCCAGTTTCTTGATCATCTTGATTTTGATTTATAAAAATAATTTTACATGGACTTATTTTGTTGCAGAAAGCTGTGTTGAAACTGGATCTGCATGACGAGAAATCTAAGAAAAAAGCCATGAAGACAGTCTCTAGTCTTCCAGGTATTCAATTCTTTTTCTGTCCATATATGATTGCCTGTAAATCTAGATCATCAATGAAGTATTTAAGATTTGGTGGTCTGGTTTGTGATCCAAAATGTGCAGGGGTGGATTCAATATCCATGGACATGAAGGACCAGAAGCTGACAGTGATTGGGGACATTGATCCAGTACACATAGTGGCCAAGCTGAGAAAGCTGTGTTGCACAGAGATAGTTACAGTAGGACCTGCGAAAGAACCTGCAAAAAAGAAGGAAGAACCCAAGAAAGAAGAGCCGAAGAAGCAAGATGTAGATGTGGCTGAGTGCGTCAAGGCTTACAAGTCCTATCATCCTCACATGACTAATTATTATTTTGTTAGGAGTGTTGAGGATGATCCTAATGCCTGTGTCATTTCTTAATATCTTCATTCCAAATGTACAAGAAATTATTTCGATGGGAAATAAAAATGTTTCAATTTTAATAATTTTATTTTCATGTATATGTGTGTGTGTTTGTTTGTTTCTCAAGAATATTAAACATTCAAGAAAATATAAGTATGATCTCTCAACATTTACATCCATAAATTTACATTTTTTAGCTGTGCTATCAGTCCATCAGGTGTATGAAAAAATCATTTTCAAGGACAGAGAAAAGGTTCCCGACTTGATTTAATTATTTATAAGAAAAAAAAACCCAATTTTTAATGAATTAGATACAAAATCTCCAACCCAACTCATAGATCAGAAGAGTCCACTTGTGGAGTTTTATTATTAGGGTTTAATGAATTAAGATCTGAGTTGACCGGATCCCTCCCCGAAGCAAACCCATCCGGTGGATTGCTTTTATAAAGCTCGACATTTCATTATCTCCAGTCTATTATATATATATATATATATTGAATTTATATAAAGCTTATTTCTTTAGTCGATTTTAATTTTCTTTTTTTCCTTTTATGAAGTAGAAAATGAAAAACAAATTAAGGGATAGCTTTAATTTATTTTTTAACCAAATATATATGTATTTCAAAACTTCTTCGAAGATAACAATTTCCCTCGAAGCTCTTCCTCGTTAATTAGCCCCTGACATTGCCATGTGACAAGTGGGTTCGTATAATAAAATTAAGAAGACTAGATCTTCATTGACCATAGCCACAACCCCCCCCACATGTCTGATTCTATCAACTGCTGGTTATAATATGATAAAGTTCAATTAAGAAAGTAGTGTTCAGTTTTGCGTTGACCGGAACTTTCCTAGCGACTGACTGGAAGCAACAGGACAAAGATCACAGGAGTTCTGTCTCAGCTTGACCATAAAGACCAAGAAATGAAGATCATCTGTGGATGCATTCCCACCACTGTTCACCGGCGACTAGAGAGCTGTTTCCGATGGGAACAAAAGGAAATATTAGAGTATTTCTTAAAACTTGCCCCACAGTCAGAGCCTCCCTTTATATAAAAAAAGGAATTGTGTGATCATCAATTGAACCGCAACAACTTCTTTTCCCTTTATTTTTTTTACAATCTATTTATATACTATGATGAATATTCTTTAAATACTAATTTAAATCTAAAATTTAAAGAAGGAAAAAGCTTTCTTAACCACCTTACTACGTACACGTTTTGGAGTTATAGAACACCCAATTTCACATGCTCTGCCAAAATTTCTCACGATTTGAAAAATAATTTGGACGAATAATAAAAGCATGGCATGAATTTTCATTGCTTTTAAGACGGATGATTTTTTTAAAAAAAGAATTATATGAGGAAATTATTATTTTTTTGGAAAAGAAAAGAAAATACATTTAATTTTCAGAAAGTGAAATGGTTAGGACTTAGGAGCGAAAATATTTTCACACAGGAAACACCCTATGTGCTTTCCTTTAGTGCACCTCCAATTTTACGTCTATTGACCATGTCCTCTGGTTTGACTCACTCTTCTCTCTTCACTATATATAAATTCCCGCACAAAGAACGAACTCTCACCTCAGCACCAGTTTCTTTTTAGTTCCTCCTCCTATCCACCTCCTCTTGCCTTACTGTTTTATCTCAACTTTTTTCTTTGATCACATCTCTCTAAGCTATGGAAATGAAGGTGAGAATCATCTCTCTCCATCTATCTATCTATCTATCTATCTATCTATCTCATAGTTATTGATTCCGTTTAATTTTGACTCGTTTCGAAAATTCCGTCTGGAATGCCTCTCGTTCCGTTCCGGGCGTGCCGTTCGAGTTCAAAATCTATTTTAAAAAAAAATAATAATTTTAACATCTATACATCAAAATAATTTAAAAACACCTAAATATTTTAAATAAAAAAGAATTCAAATTTTAATTATACTTGTTAAATTAATTTTTTTTCACATATATATATATATATAAAATTAATTATATATAAACAGTACGACACCAAAAACGCACGCCGGAACGTTCCGTTTCAATCAAAAGACCGGAACGGTATTGACAACTATGATCCTATCTATCTATCTATTTTACATACCTGTGCATGCATGCATGAAAGAATCATGAGCCAAGTTTATTTTTTCCCGATGTTGATCTACTTCTTAATTTTGAGGAAAAACTTGCTTCTTTTACATAATTCAGTGAGTTTTGGTAGCTTCAGTTTGATTTAGTTACTGTTTCCATGAGACTTATTTAAGCAGTTACTGTTTCTTGACCATCTTCTTGATATTGGTTCTTAACAAGATTCACATGAACTTAATTATTTTGTTGCAGAAAGCTGTGTTGAAGTTGGATTTACACGATGACAAAGCCAAGAAAAAAGGCCCGGTGACCTAGTTTTCCAGGTATTGAATTTATTTGTTTATTGCTAGCTATATGGTCATTATCTAACAAATCAAGATCAACGTTGCCATGCTTATGAAAATTAAGATTTAGTGGTTTGATTAATTTGTGATGCACATTTGCAGGGGTGGAATCAGTGTCGATCGAGATGAAGGACAAGAAGATGACAGTGACAGGGGACATCGATCCAATAAACATAGTGGCCAGACTGAGGAAGCTGTGTCACACAGAAATAGTTACAGTAGGACCTGCAAAAGAGCCGGAGAAGAAAAAAGAAGAGCCGGAGAAGAAAGATCCAGCTGATCCTGTGGCTAATTACCTGTCCTATCATCCTCAGATGCCCCACTATAATTACTATGTTAGCCGTGTGGAGGATAATCAACATGCATGTGTCATTTCTTAATATAATATATACAGGTGAAATAAGTGGGGGAAAACATGTAGCTTATTGGTGATTTTGGAAAATTTGGGTGGTCTTTAGAACTTCATTAGTGATTAGACTACAGCTGTAAGGAGGTTGAATTAGTCTACATCTTGTTTTTATATATATATAAAAATATACCTTTTTGTATATTAATGCATGCAAATTTGGCAGTGGTTTTTCATGAATGGATATTTAAGGATACCCACGACACAATAAAAACAAAAACAAAAATAGTTATACCACATCGCTTAAACATTACTAACCAATGCCCTGCGTATTGTGAGATTAATTATGTGAGATTTTTTTTAATTATGTTATATATTCAGGTAAAATAATAAATATGTACAAATTCCTGTAAAGTGCAAGTTTTCTCATAAAATATATGAATTTTAATAAATATAAATTCATATGTTTACTAGATTTTAACGAAATAATCAACATATAATTATTATTATTATCATTAAAAATTTTCCTCTTATAATGGAGCTCAAAGCAAATGACCCATGTAATTATACAATAAATCTCTCCAATAAAATTATTTTTAATATCATTACATCAAAATAATATAAAAATATTCAATTTTTTTAATTTTTAAATAATAATAATAATAATAATAAATCATAGCATATTATAAGGGTTTAAAAGCGTTTCCTTTCCGTGGTGAATTGATAGAGGAGGCATCGATGTAAATCTGAAAAGGAATCCACGAAGAATGTCACGTGCTAATTCATTGGTGTATTTAGTTTCTAAAACCTTTTAAACCTAGTTTAATTTCTAAAACCTGAAACTTGTAAAATCCTAGAATTGAGTTAAATCAAGAAACTTAATTCTCAACAAATTTAGTTTCTGAATGATGGAATAGAGACAAATATCAATTAAAAAATATTAACAAAAAAAAAAGAAGGATAAAATTTGACAGGAAAAAATATAATGAGGTTGAAATTTGAAATAAAATAAAATATATCCAAATCAATATAAATTATAATTAAAAGAATATGCACAAAAATTGAAATAAAAATATTAAAATAAGTTGCAAATCCCAGGATGATGCAATTTAATGAAAAATATATATAATACCAAATAAAAATAATTAGGACAAAATTCACAATGGATTGCTTTTATAAAGCTCGACATTTCATTATTATTATTATCGAGCTTCCGGGTCTAGGCTTCTAACTTGGTTTAATTATTATTATTATTATCATCATCTTTAGTCCTCACACTACGTAGCAAACTAATTAATTAATTATATAAAAGAAATCAAAGAAAGAAAATAAATTATAGGCAGTGGAAACACCGGCGCTGTTTCCTATTCCTTGACTGGCCCTACGATTTTGCGTTTACTGACTGAACGACTACTGTTCTCAGGTTTACTCACTGCTCCCTCTTCGCTCCCTCGCTATAAATCCCACCACCAAGAGCCCTTCTCACCACCAACCTTTTCTTTTCTTGGCTCTTCCCTTGCTTCTTGATCACCTCAAACTTTCTTTGTTCACTGTTTTTTCCTCAACGTTTTCTCTGATCATATCTCTCTAAGCCATAGAGATGAAGGTGATCAGAATCATCTCTCTCTCTCTCTCTCTCTCTCTCTCTGTATATATATATATATATATATATATATATTCTATTAGATGACTTGTATGCTTGCATGAATGAAGCTCGAGTCAAGTTTTCTTTTTTCTTTTCCCTCCCTTTTGATTTACTTATTTTGATGAAGAACTAGATTCTTTTTCATATTTCAGTACTGAGTACTTGCGTAGCTTCAGTTTGATTTATTTATTAATTCCGTGAGATCATGTGGTGTTCATTTAAATTAATTACAGTTTCTTGATCATCTTGATATTGATTCTTAACAAAGTTTACATGAACTTATTTTGTTGCAGAAAGCTGTGTTGAAGTTGGATTTACACGATGACAAATCCAAGAAAAAAGCCATGATGACAGTCTGTGGTATTTCAGGTATTGAATTTATTTGTTTATTTCTCGCTATACAGATGGTCATTAGCTTATAAATCAAGATAATCATTGAAGTATTCTTAAAAGAGAAAAGATTTAGTGGTTTGATTAATTTGTGATGCAATTTTGCAGGGGTGGATTCAGTGTCGATCGAGATGAAGGAGCAAAAGCTGACAGTGATAGGGGACATGGATCCAGTACACATAGTGGCCGAACTGAGAAAGCAGTTTCTCACACAAATAGTTACAGTAGGACCTGCAAAAGAACCGGAGAAGAAAAAAGAAGAGCCCAAGAAAGAAGAGCCGAAGAAGAAGGATCCAGCTGATCCTGTGGCTAATTACCAGTCCTATCATCCTCAGGTGCCCCAGTATTACTATGTTAGCCCTGTGGAGGATAATCAACATGCCTGTGTCATTTCTTAAATTGATGCTAAGAACAAATATGATATTGGTTTATAACAAAAATTACATGAACCTATTTTGTTGCAGAAAGCTGTGTTGAAGTTGGATTTACACGATGACAAAGCCAAGAAAAAAGCCATGATGACAGTCTCTTGTTTTTCAGGTATTGAATTTATTTGTTTATTTCTCGCTATATAGATGGTCATTAGCTTATAAATCAAGATAATCATTGAAGTATTCTTAAAAGAGAAAAGATTTAGTGATTTGATTAATTTGTGATGCAATTTTGCAGGGGTGGATTCAATATCCATGGACATGAAGGAGCAGAAGCTGACAGTGATAGGGGACATGGATCCAGTACACATAGTGGCCGAACTGAGGAAGCTGTGTCCCACAGAAATAGTTACAGTAGGACCAGCAAAAGAGCCGGAGAAGAAAAAAGAAGAGCCCAAGAAAGAAGAGCCGAAGAAGAAGGATCCAGCTGATCCTGTGGCTAATTACCAGTTCTATCATCCTCAGATGCCCCACTATTACTATGTTAGCCCTGTGGAGGATAATCAACATGCCTGTGTCATTTCTTAAATTGATGCTAAGAACAAATATGATATTGATTCTTAACAAAGTTTACATGAACTTATTTTGTTGCAGAAAACTGTGTTGAAGTTGGATTTACACGATGACAAAGCCAAGAAAAAAGCCATGATGACAGTCTCTGGTATTTCAGGTATTGAATTTATTTGTTTATTTCTCGCTATATAGATGGTCATTAGCTTATAAATCAAGATAATCATTGAAGTATTCTTAAAAGAGAAAAGATTTAGTGGTTTGATTAATTTGTGATGCAATTTTGCAGGGGTGGATTCAGTGTCGATCGAGATGAAGGAGCAAAAGCTGACAGTGATAGGGGACATGGATCCAGCACACATAGTGGCCGAACTGAGAAAGCAGTTTCTCACACAAATAGTTACAGTAGGACCAGCAAAAGAACCGGAGAAGAAAAAAGAAGAGCCCAAGAAAGAAGAGCCGGAGAAGAAAAAAGAAGAGCCCAAGAAAGAAGAGCCGGAGAAGAAAAAAGAAGAGCCCAAGAAAGAAGAGCCGAAGAAGAAAAAAGAAGAGCCGAAGAAGAAAGAAGAGCCGAAGAAGAAGGATATTTAAGGATACCAGGAGACAATTACTAACCAATGCCCCACGTCTTATTATGATTATGATTGTAAGATTAATTATGGGAGACTTTTTTAATTATGTTATATATTGAGGTAAAATAATAAATATGTGTAGAATTTCTGTAAATTGTAAGTTTTTCTATAAA
The DNA here is from genome assembly GCA_032356905.1 of Salix exigua. NCBI lineage: Eukaryota > Viridiplantae > Streptophyta > Magnoliopsida > Malpighiales > Salicaceae > Salix > Salix exigua. Next base: position 18,199,783 of record CM063604.1, read on the forward strand.
ATATATGAATTTTAAATTAATATAAATTTAACTGTTTAATAGATTTTAGCGAAATAATCAACATATAATTATTATTATTATCATTAAAAAATTCCCTCTTATAATGGAGTCTTATAATGGAGCGCAAAACAAATAACCGGTGTAATTATACAATAAATCTCTCCAAGAAATTTATAATTTTTTTATTTTAAACAATCATTTTTGACATCATCTGATCAAAATAATATAAAATATTCATTTTTTTAATTTAAAAATAAAAAAAATCATAGCATATTATAAGGGTTCACTTTTAAAAGCATTTCCTTTCCGTGGTGAATTGATAGAGGAGGCATCGATGTAAATCTGAAAAGAAATCCACGAAGAATATCACGTGCTAATTCATTGATGTATTTAGTTTCTAAAACCTTTTAAACCTACTTTAATTTCTAAAACCTGAAACTTGTAAAATCCTAGAATTGAGTTGAATCAAGAAACTTAATTCTCAACAAATTTAGTTTCTGAATGATGGAATAGAGACAAATATCAATTAAAAAATATTAACAAAAAAAACAAGGATAAAATTTGACAGGAAAAAATATAATGAGGTTGAAATTTGAAATAAAATAAAATATATCCAAATCAATATAAATTATAATTAAAAGAATATGCACAAAAATTGAAAAATAAAAATATTAAAATAAGTTGCAAATCCCAGGATGATGCAATTTAATGAAAAATATATATAATACCAAATAAAAATAATTAGGACAAAATTCACAATGGATTGCTTTTATAAAGCTCGACATTTCATTATTATTATTATCGAGCTTCCGGGTCTAGGCTTCTAACTTGGTTTAATTATTATTATTATTATCATTATTATTATTATTATTATTATCATCATCTTTAGTCCTCACACTGTGTAGCAAATTAATTAATTATATATATATTGAATTTATCTTTTTCTTATGAAGTAGAAAACGAGCTTTCTTTTTTATTGCGTTGACCGTGACTTTCCTAGCGCCTGATTGAAAGCAACAAACAAAGATCACAATAGATCTGTTTCAGCTTGACCATAAAGACCAAGAAACGAAGATCATCTATGGATGCATTCCCACTACTGATCACCGGAGACTAAAGACCTGTTTCCGATGGATAAAATAGGAACCGGAGTCTTTTTCTTAATACTTGTCCCCACAGCTAGCTAGGAGTCTCCGCGAATTACATTACAAGCATGATCGAGACGTAATTTTGTGATTGTTTTGTTTGATCTTGATTGTAAATTTTTTAATTTGATTTTATGTTATTTTTTGATTGAAATTGATTATATATTGAAGTTTCAATTCGATTCCTAGTCTTTTATTTTCCAGATTGATTGTAAATTTCTTAATTTTTGGTATAAAAATGTTGATTTTGTCAATTTTATCATTTGATTGAAATTAACTAATTTTTTTTATTTCGGTCCTTATACTATGATTTTTTTTATTCTAATCCCTTTATTTTTTTTATATTTTTGAAATAGTCACTATTTCTATATATATATATATATATATATATATATATATATATATATATGCTTAATTTTGGTTTTTATTTTTATTTTTTTTCTCTTTTATTGAGGCAGTATTTTTTTGAAAATTTTAATTCTTGAATTTTTCTTTGTGTCTGTGATCATGTGATAATTGATATTTATTTTATTGATAGATAAAAATTTCAATAAAAAATGATAAGAAAAAGCAAATATCAATTATAAAAATAAGGACCAAAATTAATATAAAATTAAATTTTAAGAGATGGAATTGAAAAATAAATATTCAAAACAAATTATATATAGCAATCAAAAGTTTGAGGATCAAATTTGATATAATTAGCAAATACTAGCATTTCTAAATTTTTCACAACTTCCGGAAAGTGTTTTCCGCCCAAATTTTCTGGAAAACACTTTCCTGAAAACCAAGCCAAATTTTTCTTTGACTGAAAAGTGTTTTCCGTTGACCAACTTTTTAGAAAGCAAACAAACACAAAAAGTTTGGAAAGTGGTTTCCTGAAAATTAAATTCCAAGAAACAAACACAACCTAAATACGGCTACAAAATATCATGTTTGGTGATTGAACGACCTTCAAGTGCCCCCAGAACAATACAAGACCGACCGTCCAACCAACATTTTTTTTAAGAATATTAAAATATAAATCTTATTGAAAATTATTGAAAATACAAAAATACCATGCTTATTTTATATCAATTTTAAAGGAGTAATCTTATTGTGCATCCAATAATAAAATTGTTATCTTAACCCAATACAATTAAAATAAATATAATAAGCACATTATTGTAATTTCAATAATGAATTATAAATTAGATGTCTCTGGTAGCTTTAGTATTTTTTTTATAATTATTGCGAGGATTCCATCCAAATTAAATAAAATAAAAAAGCCGATCATTCTTTGCAAGTAATAAACAGCACCGCAGCGAACGAAATAATTTTAAGAAAACATTAATACCATGTAAACCAATATTTTAAGAGCTCAACCCTCCCCACGCTGCACATGTTTTGTCATAGTTGTCAATATCGTTCTGATTGTCGTTATTTTTTTCCGATTGGAACAAAATATTCCGGTTTCGGAGCGATCCGACGTGCCGTTTCGGTATTGTACTGTTCATATATAATTAATTTTATATGTATATACAAGAAAAAAAATATTTTAATTTAACAAGTATAATTAAAATTTGAATTCTTTTTTATTTAAAATATTTTGGTGTTTTTAAATTATTTTGATGTATAAATGTCAAAAATAATTTTTTAAAATAAAAAAATAGATTTTGAACCCGGAACGGAACTGAGGTGTTCCGGCTAGAATTTTGCCGGAATTTCCAGAACGGATTGGAATTAAAATCGAAACAAAAACAACACCGTTTTGCCTCAATTTTTTGAATGGAACGGAAACAATAATTATGTGTTTTGGTGTTATTAATAATAAATAAATCTAATTCTTTTTTTTCCTTTTTCAAAGAGAAATCAAAGAAAGAAAATACATTATTGGCCGTGGAAACACCGGCGCTGTTTCCTATTCCTTGACTGGCCCTACGATTTCGCGTTTACTGACTGAACGACTACTGTTCTCAGGTTTACTCACTGCTCCCTCTTCGCTCCCTCGCTATAAATCCCACCACCAAGAGCCCTTCTCACCACCAACCTTTTCTTTTCTTGGCTCTTCCCTTGCTTCTTCTTCACCTCAAACTTTCTTTGTTCACTGTTTTTTCCTCAACGTTTTCTCTGATCATATCTCTCTAAGCCATAGAAATGAAGGTGATCAGAATCATCTCTCTCTCTCTCTCTCTCTCTCTCTATATATATATATATATATATATATATATTCTATTAGATGACTTGTATGCTTGCATGAATGAAGCACGAGTCAAGTTTTCTTTTTTCTTTTTCTTCCCTTTTGATTTACTTATTTTGATGAAGAACTAGCTTCTTTTTCATATTTCAGTACTGAGTACTTTTGGTAGCTTCAGTTTGATTTATTTATTGTTTCCGTGAGATCATGTGGTGTTCATTTAAATTAATTACAGTTTCTTGATCATCTTGATATTGATTCTTAACAAAGTTTACATGAACTTATTTTGTTGCAGAAAGCTGTGTTGAAGTTGGATTTACACGATGACAAATCCAAGAAAAAAGCCATGATGACAGTCTGTGGTATTTCAGGTATTGAATTTATTTGTTTATTTCTCGCTATACAGATGGTCATTAGCTTATAAATCAAGATAATCATTGAAGTATTCTTAAAAGAGAAAAGATTTAGAGGTTTGATTAATTTGTGATGCAATTTTGCAGGGGTGGGATCAGTGTCGATCGAGATGAAGGACAAGAAGCTGGCAGTGACAGGGGACATCGATCCAGTAAACATAGTGGGCAAACTGAAGAAGCTGTGTCACACAGAAATAGATACAGTAGGACCAGCAAGAGAGCCGGAGAAGAAAAAAGAAGAGCTGGAGAAGAAGGATCCAGCTGAACCTGTGGTTAATTACTAGTCCTATCATCCTCAGATGCCCCACTATTACTATGTTAGCCGTGTGGAGGATAATCAACATGCCTGTGTCATTTCTTAAATTGATGCTAAGAACAAACATGATATTGGTTTATAACAAAAATTACATGATCCTATTTTGTTGCAGAAAGCTGTGTTGAAGTTGGATGTACACGATGACAAAGCCAAGAAAAAAGCCATGATGAAAGTCTCTTGTTTTTCAGGTATTGAATTTATTTGTTTATTTCTCGCTATATAGATGGTCATTAGCTTATAAATCAAGATAATCATTGAAGTATTCTTAAAAGAGAAAAGATTTAGTGGTTTTATTAATTTGTGATGCAATTTTGCAGGGTTGGATTCAATATCCATGGACATGAAGGACCAGAAGCTGACAGTGATAGGGGACTTTGATCCAGTACACATAGTGGTCAAACTGAGAAAGCAGTTTCACACAAAAATAATTACAGTAGGACCAGCAAAAGAGCCCGAGAAGAAAAAAGAAGAGCCCAAGAAAGAAGAGCCCAAGAAGAAAAAAGAAGAGCCCAAGAAAGAAGAGCCCAAGAAGAAAAAAGAAGAGCTCAAGAAAGAAGAGCCCAAGAAGAAAAAATAAGAGCCCAAGAAAGAAGAGCCCAAGAAAGAAGAGCCGAAGAAGAAAAAAGAAGAGAAGAAGAAGGATATTTAAGGATACCAGGAGACAATTACTAACCAATGCCCCACGTGTTGTCTTATTATGATTATGATTATGATTGTGAGATTAATTATGTGAGACTTTTTTAATTATGTTATATATTTAGTTAAAATAATAAATATGTGCAGAATTTCTGTAAAATGCAAGTTTTTCCATAAAATATATGAATTTTAAATCAATATAAATTTAGCTGTTTACTAGATTTCAGCGAAATAACCAACATACAATTATTATTATTATCATTATCATTAAAAATTTCCCTCTTATAATGGAGCGCAAAGCAAATGACCCGTGTAATTATACAATAAATCTCTCCAAAAAAATTATATTTTTTTATTTTTAAAAATTATTTTTAATATTATTACATCAAAATAATATAAAAATATATTTTTTTTAATTTTAAAAAAAATCATAGCATATTATAAGGGTTCACTTTTAAAAGCGTTCCCTTTCCGTGGTGAATTGATAGAGGAGGCATCGATGTAAATCTGAAAAGAAATCCACGAAGAATATCACGTGCTAATTCAGTGATGTATTTGGTTTCTAGAAACCTTTTAAACCTAGTTTAATTTCTAAAACCTGAAACTTGTAAAATCCTAGAATTGAGTTAAATCAAGAAACTTAATTCTCAACAAATTTAGTTTCTGAATGATGGAATAGAGACAAATATCAATTAAAAAATATTAACAAAAAAAAGAAGGATAAAATTTGACAGGAAAAAATATAACGAGGTTGAAATTTGAAATAAAATAAAATATATCCAAATCAATATAAATTATAATTAGAAGAATATGCACAAAAATTGAAAAATAAAAATATTAAAATAAGTTGCAAATCCCAGGATGATGCAATTTAATGAAAAATATATATAATACCAAATAAAAATAATTAGGACAAAATTCACAATGGATTACTTTTATAAAGCTCGACATTTCATTATCTTCTAGTGTAGTTTCTATCGAGCTTCCGGGTCTAGGCTTCTAACTTGGTTTAATTATTATTATTATAATCATCATCATCATTACTCACAGTGTGTAGCAAATTAATTATATATATGTATATTGAATTTATCTTTTTTTTATGAAGTAGAAAACGAACTTTCTTTTTTATTGCGTTGACCGTGACTTTTCTAGCGCCTGATTGAAAGCAAGAAAACGAAGATCACAAGAGATCTGTTTCAGCTTGACCATAAAGACCAAGAAATGAAGATCATTTATGGGTGCATTCCCACTACTGATCACCGGAGACTAGAGAGCTGTTTCCGATGGATAAAAAAGGAACCGGAGTCTTTTTTTTATTTGTAATTTGATATGTTATTTATATATTACAAAATTATAGGAGTGAAATTGAGAAAATCATAGAGAGCTAACATAATAAAACCAAACCAAAAAAAGAAGAAGAAGAGAAAGGAGAAAATGGTGTTTTTTTTTAAAATTATTTTTGATATAATGATATAAAAATATTCAATTATTTTAATTTAAAATAAAAATAAAAATAATTCATTTAAAAAAACAAATATTTCATCTGTCATGTCTCCATGACTACCTTTTAAGAACCCCCCCATCACGACAGCCAACAGTCTCCTCAAGAACTGAGGGTCACCCCACATTCCTATCAACTACAGATCTTGAGATGCCATACCACCCCTTGCATTTATAACACACGTTATATATATATATATATATATATATATATATATATATATATATATATATATATATAATTTAAATAATTTTGTCTGGTCCCTGACGATGTACTAGCCGATGGAATAGTTATAAACTAAATTAGAGAAGAAGTATTCTTTTTTATATACAGCAATGAAATAAGTTCAATGAAGGTGTTTAGTTTTCTATCAAAAAATATTAAAATTTTGAAGACCCAAAGAATTATTTGATATTATCAGTGGTCAATTTTGAACTTTTTTTTAGGTTTATTTAAAAATAAAAAGATTTCTCGCTGCTTAATGATATGATAATAAAAATAAATGCTCCGATAATTGAATACCAGAATGTTAGTTGGAGAGCATGATTATGAATACCGGTCCTAGATTAACTAAATATAATTGATAAAATCATAGTCTAATTAAATGTGTTTGTCGCATCGAATCCCCTACCTTGTTTTCTTGTTTAAAAAAATCAGTACTTTGATAAAATAATAGTAGAGAATAATTGGATTTTAATTCGATAAATGGCACGTCCCAATTATATTGTACGGAGGCAGTTTGATTTTAATTCGAGGCAAGTTTTCAGTATTGGAGCAGTGTTTGCTATTCTTTTTGTTATGACGAGAGGAGACTCGAGGAAACTTGATTTGATAATAGTTTTCAATACTGTTTTGATTGTGGATCTGGTTTTTAAATTAAAATAGAATATTCTGGTTTTGGAATCGTTTCGGTGTCGTACTATATATATATATAAATATAAAAAAATAATATATTAATTTAACAAACATAATTAAAATTTGAATTCTTTTTTATGTAAAATATTTTGTTGTTTTTAAATTATTTTGATGTATAGATATCAAAAATAATTTTTTTTTATAAAAAAATTTTAAATCCGAAACAGAACCGAGACGTTTCGACAGAAATTTCTTGAACGGATAAGAATTAAAATTGAAATAAAAATGATATAATTTTATCACGGTTTTTTTAAACAGAACATATTATTGAGAATTAAGAACAATGATGTAGAATGAAAGAGGAGGTTTGTTCATTTAAATAACAGTAACTCGTCGTCCAAGCAGAAGGAGGGGGGAGCCGTGGAGGAACCGTGAATAGAAGACTCGTTGTTAGGAAAGGAGACTTCATTGTGACAAGTCAAGAGGGTTGTTCGTTCTGAAGGAAGACAAGTGCAACGATCATGATACTCTCGAATGCAACAGCTAGATGTTCGGTAAGGTGTCAATGTCATCGTTCTTTCTGAGAAGCCCGGACACTAATGATGGTGGTGGCGGGAAGGTTTTTTTTTTTTTTATTATTATTAAAATTTTAAAAAATTTAATTTGTCAGCCATGAAGACACTTCTTTTTAATTGCATGTAAATGTAGATCATCAATGAAGTAATTCTGAATTTACTTTTTTTCTTAATTAAAACTAGCTGTATAATTTGCGATACATATCGAGGTACTTATAAGATTTAGTGCCTGGCTCGAGGGTGATTGTGTTATCTTTTCAAAGTATTTCTTATATTGATATATATCATATTTCAAAATGATATATATTTTTTATTTTATAAAAATTATTTTTAACATTATCACATCAAAATATATATATAAAAAAAACTAAAATATATTCATTTAAAATAAAAAATTAAATTAAAATTTTTAATTTTTTTTAAAAATACTTTTGAAAAACTTTTCCAAACACCTTTTTAGTGATATAGTTTGTGATGCAAAATGTGCAAGATTAGATTCGTTAGGTGTGTGTGTATATATATCTTGGAATTCATTTTAATTTATCTTTTTTTTTTCCTTTTTATGAAGTAGAAAACGAAAAGCAAATTAAGGGATATCTATTAATTTATTTATTTTTAACCGAATATACAAATTCTTCAAAAAAATATTTTAACCGTTGATTATAAGAGGTTGATGCGGGAAACTAACCACCATGAATGGTGGTGCATGCACCATCTCATTGGATGAGGGATGTCAAGTCCTTCTAAATACGGCTACAAAAATACCATGTTTGGTGATTGAACGACCTTCAAGTGCCCCCAGAACAATACAAGACCGACCGTCCACCCAACATGTTTTTTAAGAATATTAAAATATAAATCTTATTTAAAATTATTGAAAATACTAAAATACCATGCTTATTTTATATCAATTTTAAAGGAGTAATCTTATTGTGCATCCAATTGTCATCTTAACCCAATACAATTAAAATAAATATAATAATCACATTATTGTAATTTCAATAATGAATTATAAATTAGATGTCTCTGGTAGCTTTAGTATTTTTAATTATTATTGCGAGGATTCCATCCAAGTTAAATAAAATAAAAAAACCGATCATTCTTAGCAAGTGATAAACGGCACCGTAGCGAACCAAATAATTTTAAGAAAACATTAATACCATGTAAACTAATATTTTAAGAGCTCAACCCTCCCTACGCTGCACATGTTTTAATATAGTTGTCAATATCGTTTCGGTCATCATTTTAATTTTTTTATTGTCCGGTTTTGGAGCGTTCTAGTGTACTATTTCTGTGTCTTATTGTTCATATATAATTAATTTATATATATATATATAGAAAATAATATATTAATTTAACAAGTATAATTAAAATTTGAATTTTTTTAAAAAATATTTTAGTGTTTTTAAATTATTTTGATGTAAAGATGTAAAAAATAATTTTTTAAAAATAAAAAAAATTAGATTTTGAACCCAAAAAAAAACTAAAATTAAAACCGCGATAAAAACGATACTGTTTTACCTCTATTTTTTGAATGGAATGGACCAATGTATTTGTTTTGGTGTTATTAATTATAAATAAATCTAATTCTTTTTTTTTCTTTTTCTTTTTCAAAGAGAAATCAAAGAAAGAAAATACATTATAGGCAGTGGAAACACCGGCGCTGTTTCCTATTCCTTGACTGGCACTACGATTTGGCGTTTATTGACTGAACGACTACTGTTCTCAGGTTTACTCACTGCTCCCTCTTCGCTCCCTCGCTATAAATCCCACCACCAAGAGCCCTTCTCACCACCAACCTTTTCTTTTCTTGGCTCTTTCCTTGCTTCTTCTTCACCTCAAACTTTCTTTGTTCACTGTTTTTTCCTCAACGTTTTCTCTGATCATATCTCTCTAAGCCATAGAAATGAAGGTGATCAGAATCATCTCTCTCTCTCTCTCTATATATCTATATCTATATCTATATCTATATCTATATATTCTATTAGATGACTTGTATGCTTGCATGAATGAAGCACGAGTCAAGTTTTCTTTTTTCTTTTCCTTCCCTTTTGATTTACTTATTTTGATGAAGAACTAGCTTCTTTTTCATATTTCAGTACTGAGTACTTTTGGTAGCTTCAGTTTGACTTAGTTATTGTTTCCGTGAGATGATGTGGTATTCATTTAAATTAATTACAGTTTCTTGATCATCTTGATATTGATTCTTAACAAAGTTTACATGAACTTATTTTGTTGCAGAAAGCTGTGTTGAAGTTGGATTTACACGATGACAAATCCAAGAAAAAAGCCCTGGTGACAGTCTCTGGTTTTCCAGGTATTGAATTAATTTGTTTATTGCTAGCTATATGGTCTTTATCTAACAAATCAAGATCAACGTTGCCATGCTTATGAAAATTAAGATTTAGTGGTTTGATTAATTTGTGATGCAATTTTGCAGGGGTGGAATCAGTGTCGATCGAGATGAAGGACAAGAAGCTGACAGTGACAGGGGACATCGATCCAATAAACATAGTGGCCAAACTGAGGAAGCTGTGTCACACAGAAATAGTTACAGTAGGACCAGCAAAAGAGCCGGAGAAGAAAAAAGAAGAGCCCAAGAAAGAAGAGCCGAAGAAGAAGGATCCAGCTGAACCTGTGGTTAATTACCTGTCCTATCATCCTCAGATGCCCCACTATTACTATGTTAGCCGTGTGGAGGATTATCAACCTGCCTGTGTCATTTCTTAAATTGATGCTAAGAACAAGTATAATACATGTAGCTTTGTTAACTCGGTGGTGATTTTGGAAATTTTAGAACTTAATTAAACAGAGCTGTACGTACGGGTCTTATTTTCATCCTATGCGTCCAAATTTGGTAGCAACTTAATTTATTGTTTCATTATTCTCTCAAAATAAAAGAAATTGAGATAATATATACCGGGGGTATATAATTGGGTGTTTGGTTGAAAAGAAAAAAAAGATGAATATATAAAATAAATAATTCTATTAAATTTCGAGAACAAGACGAACACGTTGATATACTTTTTTCTATCACGAGAAAAAAGGTGATTTTCTTTTGCTTTTTATAACTGGACATGGTGGGATCATGCCATGCAACTTCGTGTCTGGCTGACACAGAATTTGAGAATACAATCACCTGGTCAGGGTTTTGGCCCAGAAAAACGGAGAAATTTGGTCATGTACTGGTGTTCCAAAAGATAATGATTACAAGAAAACTAATGCGATATGATGATGAACACTCGATCTGTGGCATCTTCCTGGACAAATTTCAATAATATACTCTAATTCTACTGTTTTGAATGAAAAGTGCGAACCCTTTTCCACTCCAATGACTTTTGGCTTTCTCTACTATTAATGTTTTCCACTGTTTTTTTTAGTGGAGTAGTTTCCTTTCCTTTGTGAATGCTAAGAAAGTCACCATTTTTTCACACAGTAGTGTTTGAAGATCACTTTAACGAATGATTAAGACATCGAACAAGTTGTGTAGAAGATATTGGCGTACACAGTTTGTTCTGCAGCGCTGATCATCAGGGCCTTCTCGACCTGGACAAGAACGCCGCCCGGGTACTGTTTGTTTTGCAGAAAACTCCATGTGTATACAACGACGGCAATGCGCCCAACACGTCAATTTGCCAAGTAGGGACAATTTTAAGGTTAGCTCATTTGATGGATACAGAGGTTGGCAATTAAAAACCATAGGGTTTTTCTTACACTAGATGATAAAAGGGTCCCAAACAAAATTGGAAAAAAATGGTTTTAAACGTCATCACCCACCCAAGACGTCATTTGCAAAGCAGCTTTCAATTAATTAAAATATTAATAAAGTAGAATTTGGCCATTGTTGGGGATGGGACCGAGATGCTCCTGATAAAAGCCACATGCAGTGAGTCTCTGACAGAATCTCTAGACTTTTTGGGATAAATGATGAAATAGTAGAGGATGAAATGAAATCTAGTTCGAGGATCTCGTGGTTCTGAAATGTGGCATCTCATTAATGGTGCAGATTATCTTTGAAGATTTCAGGTCTAGTACGTCAAGCATTAATTACCTATCAAAACACTGCGTTGTGAGTTTTGTTTCCTTCGTCCGTCAATACTACAGAGATAAGACGCGACCTCTCGACTCTTCTATTGCAAGAATTTAACCTAATAAAGCATTAATATTAAATTAAAAGATAAATATATAAGACTCAATAGTTATCAATATTGATCATGAAAAGACTTGATTATTTACTTGATGTTGAATTTGCAAAGCATGTTAATCGTATTTATTGCATTTCATTGGGCGGAGAAACCTCCTTGGGATCCAAAGTCATGACCCATCATCATATGATACTCATATACCAAATTATATGATCTCATCAGTAATCGCATGATGCGTCCATGTAACTATCTTACCAAGGGACGTGGTACAGTAGTATGAGGAGTGTCCTTCAATATTCGAACTCATGGTTCAAGTCCTAGTAGGAGGAGTGGAAGGGTTTCTCCTCCCAACTTCCCTGGATCTTTTCCTGTGTGGTATGCTTGTCACCCCCGCGGTGTCTTACATGCTCATTTGGACTTGCAGTATGTTCAAATGAGCCGGGGAATAGTCAAGGTACGTGTAAGCTGGCTCAGACACCCCGATCATAAAAAAAAACTATCTTATCCTTCATTGCATCCACCTATGATACGTGAGCTCCATGTTGACTTAACTAGTAATAATTATTATTTTTACCCCATGAATGGTGGTGTGCACATTATCATTCATGCCGATATCAACTGAAATATATTTTTTGTAGCCAAATTATCGCATTACCCGATCTGAACAATGTAGCTTGACTATCTTAAAAATTACATGAGGGGATGTTGTTGTCCATATATCAATCTTCTTGGTGCAGACAACTGAAGCGACAACCAATCTTTCTTACGAGTAAGACATCTATATGACCTGCATGCGTGTTATGAGTTACATAAATATCAGATAACAATAATTTAATGTTTTTTTTTTAATTTAACAAATAATTCAATAAATAAATAAATATATAGCATGTTGCCTATCGAGCTTGTTTCAAAACACTTTTAAAGTATGATATCTTAAGTTGTTGTGTCTCGTGATTCAGGCTTGTTTCATCTTTTTCTTCTTCTTTCAAATAGTGTTATTCCCTCAATTAAATTAACTTATGGTGCTAATTTAACAAGAAAAGGGACTTTTTTTGTTACCATCTAGTATCTTCATCAATAATAAATATGGTATACATGGTCCATGTCACGATCCCACAGGTTCATGTTTTGATTTGGTACCATATGCAAGTATTAATGAAGTAATGATTGCATATGTTGATCTACAATGTTAATCAGTGAACATTTGTTATAAGTTTTTGTATGAATCATTGAAAATGATACTATAAACCAATGTTTTTGAAATTTGTTCATGCTTAGCGTGTTTATGATGAATGAGCTTTCTAAAAACAAAAAAAATTATGTTTATTTCTTTTTATATAGCTTAGAAAGTTTCATGTTCTTATATTCACACTATATATGAGGACACATCTTCTGGGATTTCTTCATAATCATTATTGTTACTACTGTTCTTGCTGGTAGCAGTCTATTTTACGCTATATATACTTTCTTGTATGGAAAGGTGGCGAGCTGGCAAAACCTTTGGCATTTAATTTGCTTGTGATTTCCAAGTTGTTGGTGGATTGTACTGTTTAGTGTTATTTGAATGTTTGTTGGGAGGATAGAAGGGGCCATTGGCTTCCATGGCGAAGACTTTTCAAGATAGACGGGTGGTGATGTTTGTGAACAAAGTAGATTATCTATTTAGAAGAATGCCCTTCAAAAACAGGGTTGTTTTGAAAACTTTTTCTGAAACCATTTTTCTATCTATTTTCAACAAGTCTTTGACGCGTGGAATAGAAATGTCTCCTGGTCAAAATCATTGTAGCCTAGGCCGAATGATGAACAGTAGTCTGGTGTTCTTGACTAATGTTGTTTTGGATCTTCCTGGACCAGTTTCAACAACTATCTGTTCAAGGCGCCCCTGTAATGGGGGTGATTTTAAGGGATTAAAAGCCAAATAAAAACTACAGGGTAAGAACCCCACATTAAGTCTATGACCAGAATAAGAAATCATCTTGAATGGCTTAGTTGTTGGACCCAACTAAAATACTTCACCCCGTCATCATCTTCATGTGAGCGATGATCTAGGATCATCATCGTCCTGGCTTACTCAAACAAATGGAAGAGCAGAGAAGCAAGCCATCACCAGACCTTAGTATTTTGATCATTCTAGGAACATTCAGATGATCTAAGAAGGAGAGTGGCCTTGTGGGATTCAAGGGTGGAAGTGTAGCCATTATTGAGCAAGAGGGTAGAGGGAGTAGGGTTAGGAGTGTACAGGAAGAGACAGGATTTAAGGCCTGAAATAAGAGAATGCCATTTTTAACAAGGAGTGGTTT